>JAQFVV010012426.1:1353333-1428333 GCA_028023455.1 Epiperipatus broadwayi | reverse complement strand
TTTAATAAATAAATAGCAATTTATTTTTGAAAGAACTTTCATTCTCTTTCATAACCTGAAAAATTAGTAATATACTTTTTTATAAATGTATCTGAGTTGAATTTAATATTATAGGTGAATATGTTTTAACAATAGACTTTGTCTTCAGTTTGTGAGTTGGCCAATTAAAAGATTTGATTTTTACCCCATACAACCAATAATATAATTAGCAGTTTAAGGGTTAATGGTTTTCTATTTCTATATTAAAAAATGAGATTGCAATCAAAACCCAAAAATTGTACATTATCATTAGAAAGATTACTTTCAGTTTATAAAATCAATAAAATCTCCATTATTATTTATTTTAAAAATCTAAAAAAAATATTTATTTCTGTTAATATCTAACAAAATATGTTTTAAAAGTTTAAAATTTTTGAATATTTATTGTGATATTTTTATAAATACATATAAATATATTATTATTATTTACTCATTAGTATACGTAGGTTATTTACATAGAAGCTAAGATTCTAAATACAGCTTCAATCCATATTCACATTAGCTGCTAATATAACATTATGTTTTTGACAAAAAAATATTTCAAGTCAAAATAAGTTATTAATAATTTAAATTTCTTGATATGTAATAAATATAGTGAAATATGAATGATATTAAGAAGAAACATAAATTGCATAACTTCAAAATAACATTAAAATAATCCACATAAAACGAGACCCAGATGTACATTGTTTTGTTTTTTTTTTATTATGTAACCAAGACAGTAATTCTCCTGAATATATAATAAATAAATTATGAGATTATTAATTTAAAATTGTGCAAATAAATATTTATGTTTGTTTAGTAAATTTTGATTATATACAGTTGATTATTAACTTCTTATTGCATGAAACCAACATGTCGTATATGTTTATTTTTTTGCCAAAATAGTTTACAATTTTGATGACTAACATTTTCATCTGGTTTACTAAATTCTTACTTTAGAAAATAGTGGCATCTAAATGTATGGATTTCAGAATATATTCACCCTTTACTCCATCTAATAATTGATACAGATGACCACATACATATATAAAAATATTCCTCAATATATTGTAACGGTCAGGTTTGTACATTTGCTCAACAGACTGAGAGTCCAAGCCAGAGAACCAAAAGCTGACCAAGTCGGGATAGTAATACCCTACGTCTGATCATACCTTAACTCTCTCACTCGTGCTTCCAAGTCAACCCATCATGAATGACATGCCTGAGGTTACACTCGATATCTCTTTGATCACGTTCCAGCAATAGCAAAGCAGTAAAACATGAGACATTCCCCCCTTATTACATATTCTATTATATACCTTAACTAGTGATTCATAAGATAATGAGCAAGTAATGAGACAGACAAATTTATATTTCATAAATTTAATATAACAATAAATACTCAAGCATAGTAGGTTGTGTACAGCTAGCTCACACGCAGGTGAGTGGATTCTCAGGGTTATAAATAATAATACAAAGCAATGAATGCATGCTCAGAGTTATAAAACAATATTATTACAAAGCATTGAGTATGTTCTCAGGGTATAAAATAATAGTACAAAGCAATAGACTCTTAGTAAGCTTATGTCACCTTTCATGTTGTAATTCATGCCATGTTTTATATGTTTGAAATCGGTTATAGTTAGCTAGAGTAATCGAGTTGATGGATAAATGCTAGATATTACTAATACGTTGAAGATTATATAAAATATTATAATGACTAAGTTTAAGATTATATTATAAATATATTCAAAATCATATTATAGATATTTGCGTGATATAATATTGTTATACAGATAAACGCATTAACTCAGATTCTAGGTCGGATCAAAGCCGAAGTCACTTTCTAGGGAAACTGAACTGAGAAGTGTGGCAGGGGAACGTCAGATTTAGTGGTAGAAACTATACTATCAGATAATGGCTCAATGCATTCTTAATGGGGTTTATTACCTAGTAAACGGTTCCCTAACCGATCTGCTTCTACAATGGAAGAGGCCTTTTTATTAAGAACAGAAGATTGGCTTATAGCCCTTTGGAAATGCTTTGTTTCGTTACAAAGAATAAATGTCACATTTGCCTAAACTTTGAGGCGTGACTTGACGAAATACGAAGAACTTCGCAGTGGCCTAAACTTTGAGGGTGAGGGAACAACTTGAGATAGGCCATTATAGACATAGCAAGTAGATATGCATGTTATGCAAATTAGCAATACATAAGCTAAATTAATATTTAATAAATTTAATTACGCCAAAATCTTAGCTTCTTCGGCTACTACACCGTCATATGAGCTTATTAAATTATGCTAAAGGCTAATGAGAATTGATTTAAGTTTGATAGTTACTTATCCTCTAATTAAACGTATACATGTAAATAATGGTATAAAAGCTATTGTTTTAAGATAACTTAAATAATCGTCAAATAACTAATAATAGGTTAACACGAAAACAAAGTTTATATATTTTTCAATACTGACGTCTTTTTAAAACTACAAATATAATTCTTAAATAACTTGGGACGTTAAAGAACCAATATATATTTTAACTACTTTAGTAAATTTTCTTTTATATATCTTTAGAAGATTTAAATAAGACTAAAGAACCTTTAAATAACTTTAGCGAAACTTTTATTTTCAATTAATTGAAAAGTTTTTAAATAATATACGCAAATATACATCTTTAAATAGTTTATCAAAAATTTTAAATAATTTGAGAAAAGATGTTTTAAATAATATAGCAAATATACATTTTTAAATAACTTTAGAAAAGATTTTAAATAACTTGTTCGATTCACTCTATCACAAATATAATTCAGAAAGAGTCTTAGCTATATTCTTTATATCGCAATATTGATATAATAAAAGTAATTGCTCACTCCCTTCCCCCCCAATAATTTATTAACACACCAGACTCCGTTCTGATAAAAACACAGCATAAATCAATAAACATGAACTTAAAATATAAGAATTGCATAAAATGATCGATAAGATAATAATTTAGACATAAAAATTTATAGTATGGTTTTATGAAACTAGATGTGTGATTATTTAAATTATTAATGACACGGCTACTTAAAGTTATTAATGATCAAGCAAGAATTGAGTGTTTCTAAGATTTAAACCTTTTACGATAAACATTTTAGTGGAACATTTAGAAATATTATAAATTATGTGTTTATTTAGCTAGCTTTCATTTAGTATACGTTTTAGTTAGGAAATGTAATATTTTGTAGAAAGGATTTACCGGAAAGTCTTTAAGGCCTTGTTCATTGCGCTTCTCTTTATATTCAGTCAGGCTGGGCTTCTCTTAGGTTTTAGTCTGGATGTAACTTCGTGAATTTATCTCGGTGGCAGCTTTCTCCATTTCTCTGATCAGGAACTATCTGGTCTCTCAGGTACAGGTTCTTTCTCTTGTGATGGGCATGGTGGAGGTCTTCTTTCATCGGTAGCCGCTCGTGGAAGAGCAAACGGCTGTCTCTGTGTCTTCTTGCCAACGGTCATTTTATAGCAGCTTGGATGATGGTTTTTTTTAGATTTAGCAGTCTAAACGGCAGGAACAGTTTTCTTAGTTAACTCTGGTCTTCGGAAATAAAATTTGGTAGCAAGCACAAATTTCTCAGCAACAAAAAAAATTAACACGGATGATGATAGATGATGGAAGAGGCTAGGTTAGAGAGTTGGTGGCTATTTTGGGCCCCTTTTTATGCTGTATTTTTGACAGGTAACCTCCTACTTCTGAGTCTGCCACATCACGAGATGACTAGTTCAAACTAGCCTTTAACCAAATATCCAGTTAGTAAAATATTAAATATAGCTAAATCTGGACTTGGAAAGACTCTATTGTTTTAATTGACTTCAGTTTTAAAAGATATATTTCCAAGATAAATGGTCACAAGCAATTTGTATAGTTTTTGTATAGATTTATGCCTGACTGAATATTATAATTGGTCTTGGTTATAATTTTTAAATAGGTCAAATTTTGGCCAAAGATTTATTTTTAGAACGAAGTGTTAAAACTGATAAAACTTTATGCTTGTAATTTTAAGCAAACAAAAGAATTGAAAATTATCTAACTTGGAAATTAGTCAAAATGAATACTGACTTAAATAATTATTTAGAAAGAATATTGAAAAATAAGTAATATTATAAATTTAAACTTATTATGTTATGATATCGATAAATTTTAATTATAGTTATGTTTATTCAGTTTTAACAAATCGAACAGACTATGCTCGTATATAAATATTTGAGATTGTAATTTTATATTAACGGGACGATTATATACACACATACTCGCAATATTATAAGCAATAAGCAAAGTTTTTAAAATTTAAGAAATACACGCCATCTGAGTACAACAAATATATACTATTATCTTTGATAATAGGTGAAACAGGTGTAACCGTTTCAATATGTGTTTTGTGCAGAAACAGCACTCATTACTTGGGCTATCTTAATATAATTTGAGCACTGATCTAGCCCAACTGATGAGAGTCTGTTTAGCACAAAATACGTATATTGGAGACTTTTTTCACATGTGTGTTGTCATGTGAATTGGTTGTTTAAGATGGAGTCAAGGACGAATATATAGACTGAAAATTCTCAGTTCAAATGCCTTTATTTTGTTATTGCACTTTATTACAAGTGAAATTATTATTTATGACAATTTTAATTTAAAATGGATTGAGAGAATATATTTTGACTTATAAATATGTTAAAATTGACAATAAAATATGTAAGAATTAGATATGATCAATATTTATTCCTTTTCTTTTACAACAAATTTATTTTTTTGAAATATTATATATTTTTAATATTTACAACAAAAGTAGCAATTTTTTTGAATTGTCCAAACAAATTATGTGATTGATTCAAGTTGAAAAAAAGAAGTTATATTTTTATCTTATTATTAATAATGTTTGATAACATAAAATTAGATAGTAATTGCAATATTTTTTTCTGTTTATTACTCAAATAATTTATAATTATGTTGAAAGAATTTTACTGCAAGTGAAATAAACATTAATAATGATTATAATTCAAAATTAATTTAATAAAAATAGTTTATCTAATGGAAGCCTTTTGGAATTTATTACTAATTTTCTATGTTTGTGATCATGTATTAGACAAATTTTTGTAGTTACCAGTGATAAAAATCTTCTTTACTTTGGTTATTTCATAAATGAAAGTAATGCATGTAATACTGGATAAAAATTAGGTTAATACATTAATCATATTTTAATTATATTGTGGATGTATAATATTGTAAATGTTTTAAAAACTCTATGAATAATTTCTATACTGTAGATATTTAGCATAAAGAGCTCTTTAACAATGTTCTCTTTTATTAAAAGTGATGGTTGTTTTTTTACAAAAAAAAAAAAAAATCATTTTTTTATAGATTGTTGTATTGAATAATCGATTGCAAATCAACTAGGGATACAAGATGATGATGATCACTACTGTAAATCCTTGATAAATATTCGTTTCAATCTGGTATAATGGTTTCTTCTATTCGTGTTTAAAAACACTTGTTTTAAGTCATACTTCATATGTGCATTAATTAATGATACAAAATTTTAAAACTTTGGCTTGGAGCTTCGATAAAAAATGATGTTATTAACTAATTAATTAGAGCGTTTAAAACTAAAAATAAACATTATTTTATTTAAGTTATTTAAAGTCCTGCATCAAACTTCATTCTCTCTTAACCGATTATAAACCTGTCAACTTGTAAAACATTCAATATTATCAAAAGTTTATTAATTAAAAACAGCTTAGAAGCACTTTTGCAATATGGAAAAAAAAATGTAATAACTTTTTTGTACATATATTATTAATCAATTTTCATAAAATTTACAATAACTAAAATTAAATAAAAATGAGGCTGACACTTTCTGTAACTAATTATCAATCAGGAATTTAATGAAAGTTACACATACATATTTTTAATTAAATCAGCTATTTTTTTTACAATTTTAATCCTGTTTATAAACAATTTCCGATTAAATTTATAATTAAAAAAAATCTATTTTTTTAAAAATCTTTTTAAATAAATAATTATATATATTATATATATATATATATATATATATATATATATATATATATATATATATATAAAATATATATATATATATATATATATAAAAAAACTTCAGTTCAAGAATGGATAATTAAATTTACACAGCATTAACATATTCTAGAACAAATAGAAACAGTCTATATATTGTGTGTTGAAAATTCATATGAAATAACCCTTTTATCTTGTCACCCAAAAGCAAAAATAAGCATGAAATAATTAACTTGACCTCTTAAATAATAATTCAATAATAAGAGTTTTTTTTTTTCTATTTTAAAAACCATAAAAATAAAATTCTTATATGTAAGAAACTGGAAAACACATTTTTTCCATATTCTATTACTCCTTTTGTCTGTCAGAAAAACTTATAATGCATTTTAAAGCATCCGTTTAGTCTTGCAGTCACTGACATTGTAAAGCAAGATTATTTTTGATAATGGATAAAAATTAGATCTAATTCAAATACAAATCAAAGGTAAACATGTCATTATTAGCTGAAACTAAAACAATTAATTGAATAATAACAGCTATTTCTTTCCATTTAAAAAAAAAAAAGACTTATTAATCAATTAAAAGCTAATAAGTGTAAATATTTAAAAAGACATTATAGTATTGATCACTTGGAAGACTCTTAAAGTGTTACTTGACAAAGACTACAAGGATAGTGGAAAACGCTCTAGGGTTCAAAGTGCTTGACAAAGACTATATGGATAGTCAAAGCGCTCCTAAGGAGATAACATTTTTAAAGTTATATTTTACATATATCTGATTACTGTATTTATAAATAATTATATATATATACACTGTATTTATAAATAATTATATATATATACACTGCCTCATGCTATACTAGAAAAATAACATTACCATGCAAGCCGAAAAACTAAATGTTACGAAAATTCTTCCACAATCATTGTTTTATTTATTTAGTCCATAATAGCCTCCTCATCACATCCACTAATTTTACTTGATGATTTCAACATTTCATATAATGGGTTTATCACAAATATGGTTGCACTTACTAGATATATTCCTCATAAGTGGAGAAGGCTATCTCCCACAAAATTCTGTCACATTTTATAATGTCAGGTTTTTTATCATTAATTGACTTGTGTTTTTAGTCACCAGTGTTGCATTACATGATCAGCCTAACAAAAAAAAAAGTCATCATTGTCCAATCATTCAGTAATTATTGTTTTACTAAAAAATGATTTTATGCACAGATTAATAACATCTATTGGAAACACACAAGAGAATCATAAAAAATACAACAAATAAACAAGCTGTTCAAATGTGATTTCCCTGTAGAAACTTTACCAATCAGTCTCTGAAGAACTTAGACAATATCTGGCAATCAAAAATATTTTTGAGTCAGATACACATATGGTCCAGACAATATAATTGCTGGAATCTGGGCCAAAGTCCAACAACTTACATACCAACAGCAATTGAAATGCAATAAGAAATAATCTCTGGTTACAACATGCTGCTACCACTCTATGTACATTTTAAATGCAAGCTTAAAAAAATAAAATAAATCAATTCTGCACCATTTTTTGTTGTTAATCCAGAAGTAGAAATAGTATTTACTCCCACCAAACTCCTATCACCTAGAAATTCATCGAATACATTGCTTTGTATTCAAACATTTAGAAAAAAATACTTCACAGTTTATATGTAATTTAGCTAACTTTCTAGCAAAAAAGTCTATAAATATCCATTAAAAACCACTCCCTATGCTTGCTCATAACTGTTATTAAAACATACAAAACTCTTTATATGTATTTCTACACAGTGCAACACAGTATAATGAATGAATTTCAGACGACTTGTGCATAAAATTCCCCATCTAGTGCCTACTCATCCAATATCTCCAGACTAATTTCTGGCTTGTGGCCTCCATCAGTGAAAAGCCTTGGATCTCAAAGAACTGCACCTAGATTTTAGAATTGTCCTGGAGTGTTTTGTCTGTTTATATAGCAAGATTTAGCGTCTAGGCAAAAGTATCTCAAGACCAATCATGTGCAAGATACATAAGTCAGGAACACTCATGAACTCTGCCTTATCACAAGTTGACACATTTAAAGATTGTGACCTTTCATGTTAATTTTATATATAAATATAGAGAATTAGTGGGAGATCTTCTAGTCAGAACAAGCATAATTTATTAATCAAAATATAATATTTTAAATAATGAAACAATGATTCTGAAAATTGATATATTTATATGATTTATTAATTTAAATAAAATATGTCAGTTATTTGATTATATTTCTCCATTAGTCATCATTCACTTCTACATTTATATCAAATGAGATTTATCTTTGATTATTTAAGAAATGAAAAATATGTTCATTAATGTATTATTTTATTGTGGCTGATTTATATGTCAATAATCGAACAACTACAATAAATTTAAATACAATTTTAATAATGCCATATATAAGTATGTAAATGACTCTTAAGTAGAAAGAAAAAAAACAAGATATAGCATTTCACCGAATTTACTTAATAAAGATTCTTTTATTATCAAAATATAATTATCATTAATAAATTAAGGAATCTCTGCTTATGCTGGGTAATAAATGTGTGTGAGAGAGTTAATTTAGAATATATATATATATATATATATATATATATATATTCTAAATTATCTATTTTTGACACAATTATATATATATATATATATATATATATAATTGTGTCAAAAATGACACACACAGGAAAATATTAATAAATATCATAAAGAGATCTGCTTAGTAGAATGAGAACACTATGACTTAGGGATATTCATAGGTCTTATTTGAAACTAGAACTAAGAGGCTAGTGCTTGCATGGTGGCATATTTATGCCATTCAGTCATGGATTCTAGAAGGTGCTTCCAAAAATTTATTGAAAATTGGTGACTGACTTCTTTCTGCTACTTTGGCAACGTCGGTTCACTGAATGACAAACAGTCTGCTATGAAATGCTATGATCTGATTTTTTTTCCAGAGCATTCCCATACAGCTACCTCAAGCAACAAAATAAGCCTGGTTATTGGACTTGGACATACAAGATGTGTTTCATTTTTTCCAATACAACAGGTGGAATGAAGCACAAATATATATATATATATATATATATTATATATATATATATATATATATATATATATATATATATATATATATATATATATATATATATATATATGAATGAGGAGGCCGGTATGCACACAATGCTTGAAAGCGTATAATTATAAAACTTTTAAAATAAAAATTAATTAATTAATACTTATATATTATGGGGATATCCAGTGTAATGGTGTGAATAGAATATTAAACAATAATGGAAAACTTAAATTCATTAATAACACTAATACGTTACTGGAAATTGAGAAATCCCTCTCCTTTGTTAAATTACTTTACATAATAAATTCCCACAAACATTTGAAACAAACATGATGATTCATTTCTAAGTGATTTTATCACAGTTACAAATAATTTCACATATATAGGAGTTAGGTGGTGTTTATATAAACACATTTTATGATTTTAAAACTAGTGATATTAAATTAAAATGGGGATAACATTTTTAGAAAAACTAAATTTCTACTATATTTTCAAATATAGAATTATAATATAATAAAATTGTTTTTTCCCCAAACAGGCAAGCATTCGTTCTAATGAAAATAACAAAAAAATATTTTTAACTATAACTTAATTGATCTCCCCGTAAAAGAAAAGTGGGAGAGTTAAAAGAAATATCGAACATACTTGAGATGTTAAAATGTTATTGGCATATTATTTGAAATACAAAATAAAATAAAATATAATAATCAAAATTACAAAATATCGCAACACAAAAGTGAAATAAAAAGTCATAATTATTTACTAGAGGCTCAATGATAGAAGAAATAGTATGAGAGTTTGTAAAGTGCTGAACACATTTTATCAGATCAGGTAAGAGTTTACAAATTATATTAGTTGATAAAATATTTCTGATTATCAGATCCACTAAAAAGATTACCATTTAAAAGAATAGTTAGACAAGAAATTTAGCTTAAAGTTGAGATTATTCACATAAGTTTACAAGTTATATCAGCAATATAAATTTGTTACCTAGTTCATTATTAACAATGGTTCTTGGTTGATATGAAGAGTCCATCAGAGACTTGATCTAGGTTTTTTATTCAGGGAAAGTCAGACAGATAGCACTTTTACTATTTATCATATAGGTACATGATTATAGTTTATGAGTATCTGGATTCAGGGTAATGACATCAGTAAAGATTGCATTTTGAACAGCAAGAAAGGTGAAGGCTTATCTACTCACGGTATATTAAATCAGAGACAAAACTAGTGTGGATTTGATGTAGCATTGCTTTTATTAAATGATTTGTCTTCCTTGGGTGTTCAAATCCAACAGTTTGTATACAATTTTTAACTTGTACTTGACCTCAGGCAATTTATCTACTTTATCGATCTGCAATTTGCAGACCAGATGCACACGTAGGTTCTTGTAACCTTTAAGACAATGAAATACTGCTAAGAATAACTCAAAAGATTATTTTAAAATATAATCTTAGATTTTAAAACAAATTTGGAATGGATAAAATTTCCACTATACATTACTTTTATAAAATTATAACATTTTTAATTTGGACTAATAGATTTCTGGATAATTAACTTAATTGCATTCGAGAATATTTGGCAGGATTGTATCAGATTTTCTGACCACCATTACTAAAATAAATAATGAAATTTAACATAATTTTAAAAATGCAAATTAATATAGAATATTTTGATATTATAACCATTTTACAAATAACCTCTCCTCACCTATTATATATATATATATATATATATATATATAATAGGTATAGGTATATATATATATATATATATATATATATATATATATATCCTTTTCATACATATAAAAATTAAAATAATAAAATATTTATTTATTGAAGTTATTTAGACTAAGATGTTTATAATATCTACATAAGTGATTAGTTTAATAATTAAGCAAAAAATAAAAAAAATATTAATAAATGTGTATATATACCTAAGGATGGAGTTTGAATATTAGTGGAGGAAGATTCTGAGTGGGCTGTGAAACTCATTCTGAGTATCAGATTGACCACTTTATTTTCCCAGACATATAATGAACAAAAAATATTCTACTTGATGCTTTTGTGCCAAAAGAACAACCTGTTTTAAAGTGAGAATGTGTATCTGTAAAAAGAAATATGTGACTGACTATTAACTTATTCTTAATTTACTTTTATTTTTCCCTGCTAACATTTTATTAGTGCTAAAAATATGTAGTTATAACAAATCAATTTTGAAACATCTTTATATTATATTTTTTGTTGTCCAAACTCTATAGTCATTTCATTTCTCTGTCCATTTATATATTGCCTGTCCGGCTTGTCCAGCTTTATCTATAGTCTTTTACTCGATCTGGAGGTTCATATGACTTTAAGTGCCTTGCATTGAATATTCACTTAATACCATTCTCCCTTTGTAGGAGGAAGGGATTCTTCCTTTATTATTCTTTTATCTGGAATGGTCACTAGTATAAGAGAAAAAATTTCAAAATATGTTTTGTGCTATTGCTAGTTCTTTCATTCTGGACCTATACCTTATTTCCTCCTTGTAAGCTATGGTGGGGTGGGTGTGCCCCTGTGTATGTCATTCTGCTATATGGCCAAGTGTAATGGGGTGTCACTTTGGTTTCGGCTTGAATTGATATGAGTTTCATCTTTAGGTAAAGGGTTTTTAAATAGTTGTGGGCAAGACTTCCTTTAGTGAATATGCTGAGGAACAAATCCTGTTGATCCAATAACTATGTGATTAATATAATTGATGATCCCCTCACTATTATCTACCAACCCTCTATGTTGATTGTAAGAGGAGTGCAAAGCAATCTGTTCATCTTGTGCATGACCAATTAGCATAGGTTATACTGTGGATTATGGATGGAGGTAAGCTGGTGACTGATGTCCTGATTAGTAATCCACTGCTTCCGTTCCTTAAAAGTGAAGGCTGACCCATGGTCAGATAGTATCTCTTCAGTTTTTCCAACTTCAGGGAACTGTTGTTATTGGAGTCCCCAGATCACCTTTTTACAGTCAACTGTCTGTACTTGATATGCCTGGACATACTTTGAAAAAATTTCATGTCTCCCTCAGGTATTGGACATTTTAAGAACTTTGGTATTGGACTGTAAATGATGATAGCTAATAATTTATTGAGGATTGGTAGCTAAAATGGACTTAAATTTTACTGGCATAGGATGGATTTGAAGGTTTCCATTGGGCGCAAGTGATGCATTTCCTTAAAATAGTCACGATCTGTGTATACATGCCAGGCCAGTATAATTGACATCTCAAGGCTTCTTCTGTTTTCCAAGGTCCAAAATGCTCTATAGTTTCATGCACTTAGGATATGACTCATGCCCTTAATTAATGAGGCATTAATATTCTTCATGGATCCTCTTGGTGATTAGTTATTACTTGCAATATCCCATCTTTCAATCTGCATTAGGCACGCTACTTAGCTTTGTTTTCAGATCAAATCTTTGGTTCTTACATCTGTTGGATAATTGACCCATATTGGGGCTCCAAGTACTGCCAATAGTACAAGTTTTTCAATTCCAATTTAATGGCTGTTTGGTGAGATCCTATCAAAATGTAAATATAAATGTAATATTAATAACAAAAAATATACATAATGAAGAATCAAAATATATGTTGACATGTTTTTATTGATGTGAACTTATATATATATATATGTATATATATATATATAATTTTGTGTGTGTGTATGTATATTTATATTGATATGAACTTATATATATATATATGTTAATTTTGTGTGTGTGTATGTACATTATGTAAGTTATATTACATTCGTGGTTTAAATTGAAAACTTTTTTAAGATTTTATACAACTATTATTTTTAATGAAAGGTTAAAAAGTTTAAGTAATAATAACAACAGTAACAAGAATAACTTTAAGATTAAACAACGTATTTTAAAACATTATTTATCTTACAAAATAGACCAGTTATTATAAAATAAAACAATTACTTGGCTTGTAAAGTGATTTATGAAATGAGTCATTCCCAAACAACTTTATATTTTATTTATTTAAAACCTTTAATTATTTTTTCAACTTATGTCACATTTTATTTATATAAAAGACTATTTAAGTAACACTTTATTTGTTTGTTGTTATATTTTTTGTCGATCATATCTCTTCAGGTTCAACGAATATATTCTTTTTGCTTAACAAAAATTCTAAAAATAAATTATACTTTTAATGTAACTTTTAAAACTAGGAAACAATGAAGCATTGTTAGCCCACTTGTATGCAATAATTATGATTTAAGCTTAAATCGTGAATAATTAGAAATTCATTCTTTGTTCATATTCTAAGCAAACACATTTTTTTTTATTTAATTAGCCAATAATTCATTGTCACCACTTGATATATAATAATTCTAATTAGTAACGTTTTCTACATCAAAGTTCACAATTCTTTGCTTTTATGCTGGTTGTCTAAACACCGAATCATCTGGTTTTTAATATTTATCTACACTTACATATTACTTAAAATACTTTAATACATATATTAAATTACTTAAAAATAATGTTAATTTTGCTATATTACTTAATTATGTTAACATATTAAAGCTATTTTATTTATCTGTGATTATTGAAAATATTACATTTGTAAGAAATATTACTTGGTTTACATGAATGTGAATGAATGTAGAAATGTGTTCATAGACATTTTGATGTCAAATTTCAAGAACACATAAATGAATTTGGAATTTACAACAAAATATTCACCTCTCAGAAAAACCTTTTGTACACTAAGCTTTTTAATAAATACATACTTATGAAGTACATTGAATTAAAATAAAATATTTTATACTTTGAGTGAAATAATTAACAATATAATTAGTATATATAAATACTGAACAAATGACGAAAATATATGAGATTGTGATTTGGACCAACTGTTGATTACCGGTTCAGCATGAAATGCATATCTTGGGGAGTAATTGCCATTTATTAGAAACATCTTTTTATATAGTTAATAAGTGTAGGATGTAATAAAGGTTTTAAATATATTTAATACTTATATAAATGAAGTTAAAGTTATAGCCGAAAAATGAAGCATATATAGTGGTGGTGGGGGAGGTCTCACTTTCTGTTCTGAGGTACTGTTGTAACTATGATCAAGTTGACTAGAGGGATGAACTCATAAAAATCAAAATATTGAATATATATATAAGCATTTGTGGAGATTTTTTTTAAAAAATAAAATTTTATTACCATATTAAATTATAAAAATTGTATGTGACATATTATATAAATATAAATTTATTTTTTGCCCGTACTTTGTGATAAACCAACTATTTGAAGAAAGTCATCATAAAAACCATTTATTTTCTTTCAATTGTCAGACAATTTTAATCAAATTGACATGTAAAACTGCACTTCTTTTACTTTTTATTCGACAATAAATAGAAATTTAAATCTTTTTAGTACTATTAAAATGACAAAGTTAATATAACTTAATTCTATTTTGTTCTTTTATGAATCGAAAAAGTCTATTAAAATGCTAATTAGTCTTCAATAAAATATCAACATTAATCAGCAAAAATAATTTCATTTTGTGATATATATATATATATATATATATCAAATTTAATAAAATATAGTGTTTGCTTTATTCATTTCAAATAAAGTAGAAATAATAAAACATAATTAAAATAATCTACTATAGAAATAATTATTCCTTTACAGTTATCCAAAAGGTTGAATAAAAAAAATAACATTACTCTATAATTCAACATTTAAGTATCTCCGGAATTGATTTACAAGTAGGCTCAATTCATTAAAAATTTGAAAATTGTTAGAAATGTAATATCCTAACTTCCAGTGGAATCATTAAAGATTCTATATTAATCCAAAAAGTTTTGAAACCTCAAAATGAAAAAAAAAAAGCATAATATTCATTATAAGTCATTTGTCTAATTGATACGATTTATAGGTATTAATATATATTTTATTTTCCAGCAAATACAAATAAACTCAATAATTAACATAAAGATGATAAAATAATACTTCCTTCTAAAGAAAACAAATCTTTAATCAAAAGTTTGGATTCAAGTTATAGCAGGAACCGTTTATTAAAATTATCATAGCTAATATGTTTAAATAAAAAAAAAATGTTAGCATTATACTACAGGTTAATAGAAAATGTCATTTTCTTACATAGAAACACATACCACTTCATTGTAAATTTCAACAAACTTTAAACATTAAAACAGTCTATTAAATTTATTTGTTATGCCAATAAACTGAATTTTTTTAATGACTTGAATGATGACTGTGCTGTTGTTTTGATTGTCAAAAAGTTCTTACTAGCTAAGTAGCAATATTTGCATTTTTATTAACGTAATTATTAGTAAATATGAGATATCAGGATTAATATATAAATAGTTATAATTATAATGACATTAAAAAATTCTGACAAAATTAATGTAATATGCAGATGCCAAAAACAGATATCAAAATGAAATAAATCCTTAATTAATAGTTTTTGGTATTTATGATACAATGATACATTAAGCAGAGAAAATTTGTAGTAGTAAACTGATAGAATAGTTGGCTTTATTATATTTAATAATATATTCATTTCAAGGTTTTATATAGGTTGGGATAAATATATGCAGCTTTATGAAGTTGAAACCACATTTATAAGATTGCATTGCAAAGGGCTAAAAGTGTGTGCTATCATTTAAGTAGAAATGTGAAATAGATATAAACATATGTTTGCTTCAATATAGTTGACAGTTTTCAGAAGTGCATAAAGCAGATCATGTTTAGACTAATTAGGCATATTAGTAGGGTGGAAGCCTATGCTCCAAACTTATGGTCCTGTATAGATATTATTATCTATTACTCTGATATTCCCACTTTACAATCCATCCAATGTTACAGCCTATCACAATCCTATCAATACTATGCCTTCCTTATTTTAGCAAAGTAACAAGTGATTGTGAATATATTCATGGAGAAGAAATGAATCTTTATCACATCCATATCTGTAAAACCTGCCTATCAAAAATAATCTGATTTAAAAGCTATAGATTCTTAATACTATTAGTATCAAAGCTACAAAATAAATTAGTAAAGACAATGTATTAAAATCAGAACTTTATCAAGTGTACCGGGTCGAACTGCTGAAACCACCTACTTATATGTATATATAAGTTTTGGCCGGTTTCAAACTCCTTCATAATACATTTATAATCTTATAAAGGTTACGTGAACGAACCAGCACATTCGAGCAAAATGGGAGATCTTATTGATAGCTTTAACTATCAACAATGACCCAACTCGGCTGCTAGATTCAAACCCCTACTATCCAAACACTTTATTTGTTTTGGAGTAAACTCCAGGCGCCAGCTATCCATTCAAAAGAATAAACAATGTCTTTGGTCAGTAGGCTCATAATCCAGTGCTCGAAAACATCCCATAAACTATCCCAGTCTAATTTTAATTCAATAACAAAATTATTAGTGGTGGAAAGAATTAATAAAAGGTTGGTAAAAAGAATTGACCGACAAATAAAGTTTAAGTTTTAAAGACAATTTATTAACTAACATTAAATCATTTTAAACATTCTATAAATTTAATATAATATACACACATTTTAGATTAACATTTCTAGACTAGTTTAAATATTCTTGTAGATTTTAATAATAGAACACTGGTATTTATCTGGTTTAACTAATAACACTGATATAATGATCACACACATATTAACTCATAATAATAAAGCATTAATATCATTTGAAACTTAAACACACATATCAATAGTTCATTTTATGTATGATAAGAGTTCATATAATTTGAATCTTGAATATTTATGAATTACAGTGGTGGCTACTATGTATATTGATAATAAATAAATGTTTACCTAGGATTTTGAATGTAGATGTAGAATTTGATCTCTTTGGTTGCTGCTTTCGGTGAGGATATTTCCATTACAAATACTTCCGGTGGACTGCGACATTTCCTTGATGAGTTTCATTATTCTTCATGATTATTATTATTGGAGCCAATTATATACTGACGGAGATTTTCTAAGATGTTATGCTGACATTATTTCACGGGTAGATCTTGCTGTTTTCATCGGACATCAGGGTGTGGAGAAAATTGTGCGTTCCCAAATACTTCTCAGCACTGCATATTGTTTCTGAATACCATTAACTTAACTGATTGAAATTAACTGACTCAATTGATTTGTGAACTCAACTGAACTGTCTCCACCCATTGTCCAATAAAATATTCAGTATTTATACCAACAAAGTGTTTTTTTTCGATATCCTCCAGCAAATATCTGTTGTCGAAATTCTTTAGCAATTAATCCTTTGACAACGTGTTTTTTGAATGATTGTTTAATTAGTAGTAGCTATTTCAAATTGTGTTATTTTCATATCTTTAATTAGTAGCACACCACTGTTTTTTTAAATACATTTTTCATTTATTTATAATATTTAATACTGATAATTTTTTTTTTTTTTACATTCACAGGCACATATATAATTTTACTCTACACATCAAAACTAGTTTTAATATTATTTTTCTTCTTTAATTTTAATGAAGAGATTTATATTATTTTTTAAAGCTTTTAAATTGTATTTCACTAATAATAATAAACTCTTTACTTCCTTTTTATAAAACCTTCAGTTTAACTTCAAGAAACCCCCTTCCCATTTTAAATCAATGATTTTTCAACTTTTATTTCAAACTCTTTTGCGAAAGATTTTTTTTTTGTTTTAATAATTTTTTTATGACAAAATTATTTTATATACATGTGCCAATTTGGCCTTGACACACAAGAAAGAATACTATAATAGGCTAGATATACATCAAACATAGTAAGTTAATAAGTAGACTTAGAAAAATAATATCCTATGATGTTTATATCTACAGACAACTATTTACATGTGCTTTAAAATTCTTATTCTTAAATATAACTATCAAACTATTCAAAGACATATACAGTGTTCTCTGTCACTAATAAAATTAGTTGCACAGAGAAAAATATATATTTCTTCCACTTTACTTCCAGAGGTTGTTGGGATTTGTAATGTGGGGTTTCAAATTATTATTTACAGCTTCTTCATCCTATTAAAATAATGTAATTTTTATTTTATTTTTGATATCATATAACTGCTAATATAAATTGACTATGAATTGGAATTGTAAGTGTATGATCCTTCCATTTTTTCTCCTTTCATTTTTTTTTATTTTCATGGAAGACTTATAATACAAATCTTTATAACATATTCTATACAAATTTAGGTCAGTATACCAGTTATCTAATCTATCTAGAAATATATATTCTTGATACCATACATAATTGTATTTAGTAACAACTGGTCTTAAGTCTCTAACTTTCTTATCCAATATAATATTTCCTCTGGTTTTATTTGACAGTGGTATTTATAAAATAAGTTGCTACAATTAAACAAGTTGGGTAGATTTCTACTTTCACACTGATTTTGTAGTTTATTTAAAAATATATCATCCTGATGTCAAATAAAATTAATATTAATTATAGATTTCTGGTTAATATATATAAAGTTATGTACTTTTAATACCATTTTCTGACTGGCTAACTTTGTAATAAGTTCTTTCCTGATCATTTCTATGGTATTTTTTTTTTGGAAACTTTGTTTTATGATTTCTATTTTTTCTTCTTTTAATTTATTCACATTGATATATTATACTTGGTTCTTTCTCCAACTCCCTTTGCATTCTCTTCTCTTAATGATCTATTCTATATTGACAGTTATTTATTTCCTTATACATTCACTTTACTGTTTTTTTTTCACATATATAATTTCTATCTTAAGGTCATTATTTTTCTTTTTAACATCACTGAACTAACCATTCATTTGTTCTTCATCATCATAGCTCTCTTCCATTTTTATACAACCATTCTATTAGTCCTCAATCTTAGTCTTTATTTCTTGGGCTTATTATCCAATTTTTTTTGATACCTTTCTAATTTATTGGATTGGCTATCCATTTTACTTATTAATTTATTGGGCTATCTATCTATTTTCTTATATAATTTCTTTGTGAGTTCCAATTTTGAGTGAAAAGTTTCATTTTTTGATTGAATATAATATCTAACTTTTCATTCATTTTTTTAAATTGTTTTGTCATTTTGTCAAACAGGATTTGGAACTTGTCTGTTTTATTGTATTCTGATCATACATATCTTTCTTCTCTATCAGAGTGTATCTTGCTTTATTTTTATATAAAAAAAACTAATGTTATTTGCTTACTGTTTTTAAATAATAAGTTTTTTTTCTTACAATCAAATTTAATTATTTTGTTATTGGGTTCTCTGACCACCAAGAACCTGGGCATCCATCCTATATTCTTCAGAGAACACATCCTTTGCTGACTGATATAAAACTATATCACCTTGCATTTTATTTCTTTTCAAAAATATTTTAATATTTTATATTCATTATTTAATTACCCATCTAATAATTTTATATAGTACATGCATATGTTAATAATAGAGTGCACACTTCAAATTATATACTTATCTATTCTTCTAGAGATCTGACATATAATGGAAGCTAACAGAATGACTAGAGACAAATAAAATAATTCAGTCAGAGTAATGTAAGCACACAATGAACAATGAACATCCAGAAAGCTATCCCAATTTAATCACTAAGCTACCCAACCCTAGATAAAATAATGCAAACTATGTCGCAATACCCAGTTTCATTCAAGTCTTAGGGTTGGAAATATATAAACAATGCCTTGCTTACTTCAAAGGAGACTTAGGGGCTGAGATCTTGGCAGGACTAAGTTAACAGTTTCATGATAAACAGTAACACATCACAACCTGAGTTGGAGCAGTGAATGAGATTGATCAGTCATAAGTTGCATGAATACATCACATCCTCAAGGCAATGATAAAATCCTCCATCCATCAGCATGACCTGCAATATAGCCATTCTTACTCCAACAATCAAATAACCAATTTAATCTCCAAAAGCACAGATTTTCTATAGCACAAACTCTTCAAATATATATACACACACTTGGGTCTCATTTTATGTGGTAGATAGGTTCCTTAGAAAACACACACAAAGGAAATCAAATAAAAATAGACATAACTTATCTTGAACAATGGGGGATAGTTACTGTAATTTTCAAAAATCAGATAAAAGCAAAGCAACAATGTAAAATTACTTTAAAATTTTCATAAAAAATAAAGAAATAAAATATGACTAATAAAAAATTTCTAATTTGAAAAAAATTGATACAAGACAAACTTTTTTTATTAACTACACTATTTAATTTTATTCAAAACAATATATTTTTATGCATAATTTACAGTATTTTATATTTTTCATTCATGTACAGTATTTTAATCATTATTGCTATTTGATGATATGCATATTCATTTGTGAATTAGTAAGACATCAGATTCGTCACAATAGGAAATACAACTAGTGCCAACATCATTTTTTAATTGCTTGCTGAAATTCAATGTTTTCCATTCACAATTGATCTTCCCATTTCACTAAGTGATGTAAAATTTAATTTTTTGTTTCCAAAAAAATTCATTTTCTTTGGTGTTTTTTTCCTCTCCATTAGGGTAAACTAAAAGTTTAAAATAAAAATAAGCACTTAGACTTACAATAATAAAATGCCACGAAACCACCACTGTTGGGAAAATTTAATTAAAACTAACAAATTAAAAATTAAATTCTTATTTTTGTCTTTAATTTTCAATGCCATTTAAAAGTCAGATTTCATTGTTTCACATCAAATTACATTCAGATCACATTATATAATTTTTAAATTATTAATTATAATTAAAAATCAGATTTTAATTTTTAATTGTCAAATTTAATTGAGCCCTCTACTGTTACTCACCTTTTATAAATAAATTCGAGGACACCAAATGATGAATTATGTACTCTTTTTTTAAAAAGCAAAAATAGAATGTGATTTAAAATGCAAAAACAACAACATGCATAATTTAGATATCTATAACGTTTGAACAGATTTATGTTATAATTTTGTAAAATTTAATGTGTATATAGAAAATGGTGAAATCTTGATTTTAAGTGAATTTATGAAATTCATTATTGCATTAAATCTATTACAGTACTATTATAAAGTGCTGAAAATGTTGAAATTATTAGATGGAAGTAGAACTCCGATAAAGTGCTGTTATATTAAATATGATGTGTGAGTGCACATAATTTAATAATATTAAATAAATAGTGCATTATTGGAGCTTGACTTCTAAAGATATCCTATAATAATTTCTACCATTCAACTACTTCTAAATAATTAATAAATAAGATATGGTTCAATCCATGCAAATTAAATTAATAAAATACTAATAAATTATGAGAAAATTTAATGTAGGTAAAGCAGTAAAGAATCACACTGAGCCTATATCCCACAGGATGCAATCTCAATGGCATAAGAACACTATTTCCCTATTATTTTAAATAATAATAATAATAATAATAATAATAATAATAATAATAATAATAATAATAATAATAATAATAATAATAATAATAATAATAATAATAATAATAATAATAATAATAATAATAATAATAATAATAATAATAATAATAATAATAATAATAATAATAATAATAATAATAATAATAATAATAATAATAATAATAATAATTCATAGTATTCTTAAGACTTTAAAAATAATAAGAAATTTAGTATAATATTACTAAACTAAACTCTAATCTCTTTTATTAAAATATATTTATAGTTATCTCAGGTTCTTGAAAACTAATAATTCTAATCAATTTTAAAATATCTGTATCCAAGTATGACAAGGAATTTTATATAATTCCTAACTACACCTAACCAATAATAATAACAATAATAAATAACAATATCCCTGCTTCTAATTAAGAAACTATTAATTCTATTTACTATTTAATACTATGACAATTAATAATAATAATAATAATAATAATAATAGCAATAATATTAATAATACACTTCTTTTATGTCTCATGTGGTAACTTAATATTGTATAATCTGAAAATAAGGGGCAAAAAGCAATATTTAATTATATGCAGTAAATTGTGTGATCAATTATGACTATAAAAATATTATTGCAAGAGGAAATTTATTCAAATATATTCTGGATAATAATTATTTCTTAAAAATGAATAATTTATTTATACTGTGCAAATCTATTATATTTATTTTGAATTCTGTTAATTATGTATTTGTGTGAATAATTCAATCAACATAACACATAGATTTATAAAACAAGTTTAATAAATTTATTACACTTTTCATTAAAATAAAACTATTTACAATATTTACAAGTTTTACTAAATAAAATCTAACAAAATATAAATTTAGCTAAAGTAAGATTGAGTTACACATTTCAACTATATTAAAATTAGAAAGTAAATAAGCCTTCACTGTGGCTTATGCATTATTTATCATACATAATAAAAAATAAAATGTTAATTTAGACCTACACTTTATAGTCTAATGAAGTCATTTGCTAATTAAATAAATAGAAAATATAGTTTTAATAAATGTACACAAAAAGATAAATACGTAAAATAAGTTTCATTATGAAAATATGTTTAAGGTTCTTTCAATAAATGAAAATTGAATTTAACAAAAATAGTATTGATGTTATAGTAAATACTTTTTTCTTAGCATAACTCTCAAAATCATTATATCTGTTTCATGTTTTTTTTAAATAAAAAAAATAATGTTCATAAATTATAAACATTCATCACACTTTGTGTTGTTCATTTTGATGTTTTATCTTTTAAAAATATGCATTGATTTGTGATAAATTAAAATATCAAAATTATTTAAAAATTTCATGCATAGTTGTATTTTCTTTTATCAACAAAAATAGTTTAATAAAAATATGAAAATATAACCATGATTCTTTCATCTGTATTTCGTGATAATCTAAACAAGAAAAAACTATCTTACTTTCTGTTGAAAAAACAATACATCAATCCAAAATAATTTAGTATTCCTCTTTCATAAAATACTATGCTACACAATATAATAACTATTGAAATTAAGATAGTGATACAATGCAGGAGACATGAAGGAATGACTAGAGTAAAAACTCAATAGTATAATATATTTAATAATCCACATGAAAACAGTGTGAAAGAATAGATATGATCTTTGCCCAATACCTTCAAAAATAATATCCAGGATATCTATTAAGCTCTTACAGATCATTTAAAAATTCAAAATATCAAACACATCAATGCAAAATATATACAAGACACAGGGATTCCTTAACTGTACTTGCATAAAACTACTAAGATCAAATATAGACACTTTTCCTATCTTCTTAACATATCCTACATATAAAGCATCCAAGGGTTTCATTATCTACATCCCTGACACTATTGATTAAGATTCCAAATAGATCTAACAACCCCCATACCAAAATAAGTAGCATTGTTTTTAATAACAAAGTTAACATATGACATTATCAATCCATAATTATTATAAGAAAAAAAGTTTTCTTCACTTAAGACATAGCAAGAAAAATATAAATGATCTTGATTTTAAAACAATAAAATCAATACTCAAATATCAAAACATGATATTAAACATTGTAATATAAGAAAGAAAAAAAAATGTATACATATCTTTTACTTAAAATCATAGCTTATATCACAGAATAACAGTAAAAAGTTATATATTTAATTAATACACACATACTCATATTCACACATAAATATGATAAAAGCAGTATTCCCAAAATAATGATTAAACAATTTTAAATTACATAGTGAGTTTACAATTTGGAAATCACTATTTTAGATGACTTCTGGTCCAATTCAGCATAAAACATATTAATCAAAAATATCAGTCATCCAATACAACAACTATTATACTTTAAAATGTTTGAAAAAAAAAGCATTCAAAATATTAAAAAAAACATTTTTAAAAAATGTTAATGTTGTTAGAATAATAATTAAAAACATACTTTAAAAAAAAAACTTTCCCATCCTATATAATAAATTCTAATACTAAAGTTAGTATATGTAACATAATAATTAAAATTAAATTTATGTAATTCCAATTCCTGGCCTCCAATAAAGTTAAATTAAAAGTCCTTCATTACAATTCATTGCTTAAAATGGGAACCTCTGTAGTTGCTACTTGACAAATATTGTGTGACAGTTTTTTTTTCAATACTGCACCCTCTCCCCTCACAGTGTGAATTACAATAGATAAAAAAACCTCCAAAAGACGACTTTAAAATCACAGAAAATCTTTAAAAACTACTGTTCATTCTGTTCTTGAAAGTCTTTAAATACAGTATTTTATATGTTGCTTTCACAGAATAATAGTTATTAATGTGTAATTGTATATAAATATGCCATTACATTAATTTAAATAAAAACTTTAAGTTCGCAAATAAAAATAAATTTATTAAAAACTAAAAACAAATTAAAGAGTTGTTCAATATATATATATATATATATATATATATATATATATATATATATATATATATATATATATATATATATATATATATATATATATATATATATATATATATATATTCACACAGATGCAAAACTTTAAAAAATATTTCTTTTTTTAAATAAAAAAAAGGTATTTGAACATACTTTTTTTAGAAAAAAGTATAAGAAAAAGATAAAATATTTTTTTGTAAATGGAAATGATTGTTTTATAAATTAATTAAAAAGCAAACTAGCCCTTGGGACTCTTATAGAAAAAGGTCAGTTGAAAGATAAATATAAGAGAACAAAAGAATTAGCTTGACCAATGGAAGCACCAAGCCTCAGCATGGCCCAAAAAAGACTAGGATTAGTGACGTCTTGTTCGTTGAATCCAGAGGTTCATTATAAATGGAAAACAATTCAAATTAAAACAGTTCCTGAGTTCCAGCTTTATTTTTGTGAGAGGTGTGATAAGACACACTTGTCACCCTCTCTCACTTATTTAAAAATAAAATGACTCTAATACCAGGATTTATCCAGCTAAAGCCACCTCCAGTACAACAGAATGGTCTTCCATGAAAGTCTTCATGGAAATTGGCAGCAGGAACCGGGATTTCTCCTACTGTAAAACATAAACTACAAAATTTAAAAATAATTAAGAACTTTTGTTCAAGCTTTTAAGATTCAGAGCCTAAATTTTAAAATAAACTCTTATCTAACTTTCAAATTTTCAAATTGATAATTAATGTTTAAATTTTATATATTTAAGTTTGCTAAAAATCATTTTCATTTCCATTTTATTTTGTTTTTATTAATATTGTATAAATTACTAAATGCATTCAATTTAAGTTGGGCATGGATGCTTGCATAGATTCATCACATTTAATTATGTTTTTTTTTGTTTTCATATTTGATTAAAATATATAGACATTTGGTAAATAATGATATCTTACATTGAATATCTAAAATGTATTTATTCGGATGTCTTTTTAGTTATTGGTGTCAATGCGGCATCTTATGATGAATGCCATTGGGTTTCTTGTGAATTTCCTCTGCAATTACATCAATGACTTTATATTTTCATCATTTATGTTTATTTTGAAATGTTTTTGAGCATGTAATCTAGTCGATCTATATTCAACATTAAAAAAGCAAACTTTTTATAAAATTTATCTGTGCAAAATTATATAAATGTTAAACATAAGTTGGATATGAATGGCTATATAGATTTGTAAAATTATATTAATTAATTAGGGAAGGGTAATCTTAGGTTATTTATTTTGTAGTTAAATTAGGTCAAAGGATTGGATATATTGTGTAATTAGTAGATGTAGTACGAGATTCGCTGCATGCAGAATAGCAGTATATGCCGTACACCCCCTGTTTGCCTATGGAATGGGATAGTAAGCCAGAAGACGCAGTCCCTTTCTATGGAGTTTTTTTATTGTCTTTTCTAACCATGCTGTTCAGATGTACATTCCTAACAGTACAGTATTTTTTGTGCTGTCATATTTTCATGCTACATTGAATACATCAATGTGTCAGATGGATTGACGCTGGTTTGACTGCAAACTTTCAGCCTAAGGTTAAATAAGGATAGAATATTTTCTTTTTGAATGCAAATCTATGTAGTTTATTCCTACTCCACAATCTTAAAATAAATATAAAATTCATCTGTGTGGATGATTTAAAATTTTAAAATAGTAATTTAAATTAAAGAATATTAAAATCTAAAATAATAAATGTTATTTCTCAAATTCTAAAATGATTATATATGTGTGTAAATAAATGTTTGTATGTATAATTACTGGTTGTAACTTTTTTTTTTTTAATATTAAAAAATTTCTTAGATAAGAATTTATAAATATAAATCTCTGCTGTTCCACTGAACTAGTGACTTGGGCTAACAGTCTAAATAATAAATAAAAGTTGGATCTTTGACAGCATGTATCTGCCTACTCTATAAATTTTCTAGGTTCAAATGCCTAGAAGGCGCCCTTGTAGTGCGGATATGGTAAGACTGCAACCATTGATCACCCACCCCGAAAGTTATAAATGTAATATCATTTTTCAAAAATATTTTCTATAGGTAAGTTCCATTGATTTCCTTCATTTGAATTCCATCAGCTTAAAGAGGCATCATCAATGGCCATTAAAAATCAGTTCTACCGTTAGCATAAAATAAACATTTTTTTATTCTTTTCTTTAAATATTATTATCTCATAATGCAGTAGTGTAGTAATAAATAACTTCATATTTAAATATTCCATAGCTTATTTATTAAGTCATGATAATATTTATTTTTATTATCAATTTATTATTCTTTATTGACATATAATTAAAAGAACAAGTTTTTATTATATTAAAATATTCACATATTTTGATAATAACATGATAAAGTAAAATATATCCATAAAAACATTTCTTTTTTAAATTTTCTTCATTTTTCCAAAAAGTTTAAATAACTTTCAAATAAATATTATTAAAAACTGCTGTACTATTTTTAAAAAAAATACAGTCAATAATATAAATAAGAGAACAGTATATATTTTTATACTATAATTAAATTCATCTTAAAAATTTTCATAATATTGAAGAAAACATTCAGTTTCAAACTTTTCCAGGTAATTTTATTGTCTGAATAATATCTTTAAAAGTTTTTAAAATTTTATACACAATCATGTTAATTCTCTGAGTGATATTTTCAAATAATTTTCCTCTTTAAAATCCAAAGTATTTTATACAAATAATTAAAACAGTTTTTAAGTAGCACAAAAAAATATACTTTTTCTGTCATCAGTTTCTCCATCATTACCCTCCCCACACACATTAATTCAGGTATGTGCTTCATAAGTTAATGTGAACTTGATTTAATTTTTAAATAGAAAACAATAGTAGGAAACTAATTGGTTTCAGGGAAACATTCTGATTTTAACTTAATAAGATTTATAATCCTTTAATCATTTTAAAAAAATAATAAAATTTTAAAATTGAAACTAATTGACTATTTAAACTATATATTACTGGCTTATAATAATATACTGGATATTATTTTTAAAACAATAATGAAATAAAAAAAATGAGAAAGTCTAAGAAGTGAGAGCATTCATTTATACACCAGATCTAACTTACAATCTGATTTGTTACTTGACCGTCAGTTTATAAACTAATTTACATAAATGTCAGTTTAACACTTTTAGAATTAAGCAACAAAAGTACACTTTAAAACAACATATCTTAAATATTTCTTTATCAATCTATCTAATACTAATTTCTAATGTGTCTATTTGTTTCATTTATCTCTATTAATTACAACGATTTAAAGACAACTAATTAAATAATTTTCTATATTTATTTTTATGGTATTCAAATGTTTTCAATTTTTTTAAAACAATTCTAAAGTAATTTTGAAAACTTTCTTTTAAAATTTTGCAAGCACAAAATGTGTCATAATCACAGAAAGAAATGTTGTAATTTTTATATTTACTATACAAATAAGATTAATTAAATATTTAATTACAAGATATTATATTATAAAAAAATAATAAAATATAATGATAAAATTTGGATAATAAATTTTGACATTATTTAAATAATAAATAAAATGAATACACTTCTATATACCACAAAATACAAGACTTTTAATTAACAACTATAAAATAAATTTAAATCTACTTTTATTAAAATAGATTTATAGGGTATATGAGCACAGACTTTCAGTAAATACATAGAAGAGATGTCTGCCCATCCCATGTATATGTATTAAGTGGATTATGTCCCGTACATGAGAGACAGATTGACCTTAGGTCAACTTGGGTGTGACAAGAATCTCGGCCTCAGGGTGGCCTTTGAGCATTCCATCATCAGATTTTCAATTGGATGGACGGTTGAAGAGTTGGAGTGTGGAGTAGATTGAAGTCTGTCCATTAAAGTATGAGAATTGGTTATCTTAATATATATATATATATATATATATATATATATATATAAAAGTGCTCAGATATATATATATATATATATATATATATATCTGAGCACTTTTAGCATATATGTGAAGATATGGTAATCTGGACCAACTGATGCTGCTGGTTTAGCATGAAATATGTATGTTGGTGATTATTTATCTTTTCAACTTATATGTGTTATAAAATGGTGTCGAGAGTGGTGGATCATTTGAAAGTCTGTGCTCATATAACCTATATATTACAATATAGACACAGGTATATAATAAGCCTGTGTATTTCAGTTATTAAAATACATTTAATAACTTATTTAATTTTTAATCATTATTTAAAAATTAGTTTTCAACATCATGTTTAATAATATTTTTAATTCATAATTTTCATTATCATCATTATGGCCAGTTCTCCCAACCATACAAAATTATAATATTTAATTGTTACTTAATAGTTTTAGCATTTATCATAGCTTTTAAATACTTTATAGCTTGTAATTTCATCTTAACAAGGTTTTAAAACTTATCAACATTACTATAGCACTTACAATACTTCAATTTCTTTTATTTATTTTTTTAAATGACTTTCAAAGCTTATATATATATATATATATATATATATATATATATATATAAGCTTTGAAAGTCATTATACAGATATATATATATATATATATATCTGCGTGCCATTAGGTTGTCTATACTAGATAAAATTATAGTATATAACTACTTATACTCTACTGGGTTTGAACATTAGTTGGTGCATTATCTATAACGGTGAGTAAGATTTTCCATTTTATAACCATATCATTTGCACTTGTATTAAGAGCAGGACATCCTTATTATTCTTTAATTGTGCAAATAACTTCTCATATAACTCAAGTTCATATTTAATAGTATTATAAGTTTTCACAAGCTCTATTTAATACTATAGATTTATTAGATGTTTGATGGTAGTCATATCACTTATGTTGGTTCAAAAATATTAAACAAGCACAGTGAGAACCATTATTTATAAACAGCCATTCAACACATTTATTTAGTTTGTTGATTAATAAGTTGATGATGATGCTGCTGATGATAATAATGATGCTTCCAGTCACATCTTTAGAACTAACTCAAAATACAAATCTTATCTCTTCTCAATGTCTAATGATTTACCAATATATTGACATCCATCAGTAATGATGATGACTAAACTAACTTCATAAAACAATAATTATTTCTAAGAAATATAGAAACCTCTTAATAAAACCAAATTACAATTTATTACTCATTAATAATCAATAATACAAACAGAAAATTTACATAATTTATAATAAAATCAGATACATTTAATTAATAAAAATAATAACCAAAAATCCCCCCATTCGCTTTCATAAAGCTTAAACTCATCCATTAATATTATGTAGTGTGATATGTGTAAGTTCATTTCTCTAATGAATGAATTTAAATCTTATATCATAGAAACATTTCAATTTTAAAATAAACACCCAATACATGCAGATATTCACATATTGCAGATAATATATATATATATATATATATATATATATATATATATATATATATATATATATATATATATATATATATATATATATATATATATATATATATATATATAGAAAAACAAAAACAAGTTTTAATCACGTTAAAACCTGCTAACGCTTGTATTTATGATCAACAGAGGGTGTTTTTTTACCAAAAACATGATCAAGCGTTTGTTTACATAAATGATCAAAGAGTCAGAATTAACTATCTATTTCGTTTTAGCCCACTTTCAGATCAGCTGATTTCAAGCTATTTTGCTATCATCAGTGAAAGACAGAGCCAAGAAACAAGATCTAAAAACTGACTCCAAGTGTTTATGCACAGAGTTTCTATCAGTTTGCAAGCATGAAATTTTTCAGACCGATAAAGTCTTCAAATTCAGCCAAACAAGCTAGATAGCTATATGGGTCTGATCTCAGTTCAGCTTCTCCACATAGTCAAAGCCTCTGCAATCTATATCATTGCGGAAACCTTTAAAGGTAGATTTATGTAAAACAAAAACAAGTTTTAATCATGTTAAAACCTGCTGATGCTTGTATTTAGGATCAACAGATGGCTTTTTTTACCAAAAACACTATCAAGTGTTTGTTTACATAAACTATCAAAGAGTCAGAATTAACTATCTCTTTCATTTTAGCCCACTTTCAGATCAGCTGATTTCAAGCTATTTTGCTATCATCATTGTCGAAACCTTTAAAGGTAGATTTATGAAAAACAAAAACAAGTTTTAATCATGTTAAAACCTGCTGACACTTGTATTTTAGATCAACAGATGGCATTTTTACCAAAAACACGATCAAGTGTTTGTTTACATAAATGATCAAAGAGTCAGAATTAACTATCTCTTTCATTTTAGCCCACTTTCAGATCAGCTGATTTCAAGCTATTTTGCTATCATCAGTGAAAGACAGAGCCAAGAAACTAGATCTAAAAACTGACTCCAAGTGTTTATGCACAGAGTTTCTATCAGTTTGCAAGCATGAAATTTTTCAGACCGATAGAGTCTTCAAATTCAGCCAAACAAGCTAGATAGCTATATGGGTCTGATCTCAGTTCAGCTTCTCCACATAGTCAAAGCCTCTGCAATCTATATCATTGGGGAAACCTTTAAAGGTAGATTTATGAAAAACAAAAACAAGTTTTAATCACGTTAAAACCTGCTGACACTTGTATTTATGATCAACAGATGGTGTTATTACCAAAACGCTCAATGTTTTGTTTTTTTGTTTGAGTGGATGAATACAACTGAAAAAATATTATTATTTGTTATGTAAATGTGCTTGGACAGAGGCTCCATACATTATGATATCAATGTTGTTTACCTTATCTTTAGAATAATCCCATATATATATATATATATATATATATATATATATAATAATAATAATAATATAAATATATATAATATAATATATAATAATAAAAAAAAAATGTGCCATTACAATTTAGTCACTGGTTAAATTTATAGTAATGTGCATGTAAAAAAGGTAAACCAAAATCATCATCACATTTTTATATAACCATAAAAGAAGCTGTAGGGCATCCAAGTTCAAACCCTACCAGATCCAATTTTAAAAGCTTTAGACAGAAAGAGAGTGGGTCAACAATTATATGTTTTACTTGTTTGTATGTTAATAAATCACAAAAAGAGCAGTACACACATTTAATTTTTCTTTAAAAATTAAAGTTATAATGCATATGTATAGGCAGTGTATGTGTAAGCTATTTAATTGTTTTATATTTCAAATATTCAACATTTTAACTTTCTTTAAAACTAACCTATGCTTGATCAATTCTAATATCTTATTCTATACTTCTATTTTGCTTTTCTATAATTGTAATTGGGATTTAAAAGTTACAGATTTAATTTTAAATAATAGGGTTATAATTACTAAGCTAGCAGTTATATTATTTAATGTTAGTTTATGAATGATTTGAAATAATTAAGTATGTGTGTACATTACATACATAAATTTACATTTATTAAATATTGAAAGAAAAGGAAGGGTTGAATCTGTCAAATTATTTTTTTTTGTACAATTTTATGTTAAAAGAGGAAATCTGTTGAATCAGATATCTATTTTTGTAGCAATTTTGTTTTTGTAAATGATTGTTTGTCACTTTGGGAGCTTAATCTGGGTGGGAAGTCTAATTTTGAAATTGTCTTATCTTAAGATCTAAAGAAGGAAGCTCAAAAATTTGAAATGTTACCTAGGTGTAAAAAGAAAAAAAAAAGGATTAAGTCAATTTTTTTTAAAAAAAAACCTGTCTGGAAGAATTATTATTATGATTATGATTCAGATGATTAGACTATTAAATTGAATGATGAAAATATAAGAAATAGCTGGCTAGAAAAATTATATGTTTGTCCCATCTTTGCCAGACCATCTGGGGAAGCTGTATATCATATAGGAAAGAAAAGATGTCTTGTCTAAAATAATATTCTACACCTTTCAACTGACCAGAGAAATAATATGTTTTTAATAGAAGGAAGAAAGCATTCACCTGCATTCAAAGAAGATGAATTAATCTACCGATAAATATTAATCATCAAGTCCAATTAATTGTTCCAATTACTGATTTTAAACTCAAGAAAATTTATAAATGTGAAAACAACTGCTGTATTTCATCCACTAAAAGAATCATGCTTGACAGGAAGAGAAGCAAAAAATAATATAATGATTTCCAAATTGTCCACTAAAGCAAATAACCTCAATAGAGTCATCATCATCAAATAGTTATACACCTCAAGAAAGAGATTGTTCCCACGTAAAATGGAAATGGTGGCTGCAGAAATATAGATATTTTACAAGACAAGTTTGAACCCTTGGAAATTTGCCACAAACAAAAGATCGGTAATATGACTTTTTATATCTATTTTCTTTATGATATCAGAGTCTTAATAGACATTTTAGCAATAAAGTGGTATATTTTATTTAAATAACTTTTAAAGACTATTCAGATCAATTAAAAACAAGAATGTCTTACTAATAATAACTTTGAGCTTCATAAATGATCTTGAATGTATCAAAATTATTTGTTTATTAATTTTACAGTTATGAAATATTAATGTGTAAAACAATTAATTTTACAGTTATGAAATATTAATGTGTAAAACAATTTTTTTATGGTATTATGATTTTAGTTTTAACTAATATATTATTATTTTGGTTCTAAATAATATTTTGTTATTATGGGATAAAACACGCACATACATAATAATATTTTTTATATGTGTATAATTGCGAGTGAATGTGAAGTAACAAGTAGTATTAGAATATTAGATTATTTTGTTTCAAGTTAAGTATAGCATTTCAGAGGTAGAAGAGAGGGGGAGAAAATAATTTAAAACATGTTTCTAAAACTTGCTCTTTCAATTCTATTAACATTTTTTTAACATTCTACTTACATAATAGATTTATAAAGTATGTGTGCTAATGAGCAGATATTTTTTTTTCTTGAAATACTGTTCTCATGGAGTGAAAAATCATGGAAAATGTGACATCTAACTTAATACAAAATACATTTGAAGGGAAAGAGGGAAGAACTTGAAATTAATCTGAGGATTGTTGTATAATCAATTATTATTGTTATTATTATTCATATCAATTTTCAAGTTTCTCTAGAAATTTTATGTATATGTTAGAAATGCAGTAATAAATATTAGTTTGTTTTATTAAATGAGGCATATATATTTCATTAAGTGTAGTTTTTGTTAAGTGTGAACATTCATCATCATCAATGGTTGAATATTAGTTATTTAAGATATAAGTAAATATGCTAAAATTAAGCAATAATTATGAATTTCTTCATAAAAATTAGTTTTATGTTTAAGCTTAGTCCTAGAGCTGTAGTTGAAACCATTGTCATTATCGTTATTATTATCATCATCATCATCATCATCAACATTTTAATTAATGAGCTGTTTAAATGTTTAAAGGCCATAAATAAGTATTAATTTTATAATATTTAGTGATTTCTTAGTATTATTATAACCACATCCCATCATCTATTTCATGCAAGGATGAGTGAATTGCCATCCTAAATTAGTTATATATAATCTGAGCTGGTAAACTTATAAAAATGTTGAAACACATTTGTTATGCTAAGATCTAAGAAATGATTTATGTCTAATATACTACACTTTGGTTTAAAGATGTTTTACTTTTACCTAAATATTAGTGCGTATAGTGATATGGCTCAAAAAGCAAAATCTCCCATTTTTATTAGAAATAAAGTACCAAAAAGGGGATTCAAACCTGGTACATGTGAAAGGTTATTAGATTTAACCTTGTCTAGATTCAGATAATCTAGTGGCGCCCTGCTAGACCATATTCACTTAGTATTTGTTTAAACATGCACTTAACATCAAACCAAGAAATGAAAGTGGATAAAATCTACTGTCTGTATATCTGAATTATATTTTATTGAATTGCTAGTGTACTCATCTCATGTGATTTCATATACCTGAGTTATAATACTAGTTGTTAATAATTTGCTTATAATTATTGATAGTGGGATATCTTGAGAAATCCAACGTTATTTTAAATATTATGATCTTATATATATATATTGTAAACAACTCAGGTATGGTAATAGTCATATGTGACCACCTTTAATTTGTTACACTATATATATATATATATATATATATATATATATATATATATATATATATATATATATATATATATATATATATATATATATATATATATATATATATATATATATTTTAAAGGGCATTTGATAAATTATTTTTATAATTTATTACATATCAATTTGTATGATATTTCAAGTTAATTAAGATTCAAATTTTATCTTTGATAAATTGTATCCCATTGATAGCTTTGGCATGTTTACCAATGCCAGTTATCAATGTTATTGAAATAAATCTGGGGTATAGGTGCATGGGTTCTGATATTTACATATTGGAGATGTTATTGACTAGGTGTTTTAACCCATCCTCTCCACTATAAAGTTGGAAATTGAATCCATTTGTAAGAAAACCTTATATCATGTTTGTTTTCAAATTTATGTACATTATCCATTCTTAAACACAATATAACATTTTTATAAAAAGATAGAATGAATCCATCTATCTTTTCAACCCAAACATTTAAGTATAGGCCAATCTTAAGTGTTTGAAGATTAAAATGTGAATATATTAAGCAGTCACTTTAAATTTACTTTATTATGCTTGAATAAATGATACTTGCAAAATTATTTAAAATTTACTATATGTCATTCATTCAAGCATAATAATGTAATTTAAAGTGAGTGCATAACATTTTCATGCTCTCATCTCCAATCACTTAAATTGGCCTATACTTAAACATTTGCATTCAAAAGATAGATGGATTTATTCTATCTTTTCATAAATACTTTATTTTATGTGTAGTTTAAAATCTGTAAAGTGCATGTACATTAGCCTGATAGCAAATTTACAATTACAATTTATTAATATAGTGCTAGATAAATAAATATCTTATTATGTACATTATACATGTATATGCATGTGATGGTATTTTATTTTGTTTATTTTGATCATTATATAAATCAATTATTTATTGGTGTTGATTGAGTTGTAATTAAATATTAATCTTATACTTTAATTAACCTGTCCATATAAATAACATACAGTGAAATAGGGCTATGTTAACCTTATTTATATAACAATTACTTCAATAAGATATAGGTTAATCTCACTATCTTCTTGACATACCCTAAAATATAAACATCCAGGGTTTCATTTCCTACTTCCCTGTTTATTATCATCTAAATGTCACATCGATTTAAACAAGCTACATTGCAAAATAAATTAAGCAATTTTCCCAATAATAAACAAATTTAACACATTAATTCATCAAATCATGACTACTTTAAGAAATGGTTTCACACACACTTAAGCTTAGCCTCAGATAAAAATGACTTTGAATAAAATACATGATCAATATTTATGTAATTAAAATAAATATAATATGGTTTTACTTATCAAAATTTCATACAAAATTATGGTAATTAATAAAGTCATAACAAACTTTATAATATAAAACAAAATATATGATTTTTTTTATTTATTTATAGCTTATATCTCTTAATAAAAAAATATGTATGTGTTGTAAATTCATTTTGAAAAAAGTAAATCATTTTTGTACATACATGTACATATATTCTAATTTGTTTGAGACAGATACATCATTCACTCTCATATTTATTAAAACAAGTAATTCCAGAAATCTTTCCATTTTTAGGCTCATATTTCAATAAGGAACATAATAAGCCAAATAGTTGAATCCAGGTATTTAAATACTAAGAAGGTTATTTATTACTGATATATATATATATATATATATATATATATATATATATATATATATATATATATATATATATATATATATATATATATATATATATAATAATAATATAAAAAAAAATTCTTAACCATTTTTCTTTTTTTTTTAAAAAAATACAGTAAATAAAATAGTGGTCAGTCATACTTTAATGTTCACTTATTTTATATAGCATTTTTAGCAATTATATTTTTGTATAATTTATCTTCAAAATATCTTTCTTAACAAGTCCAAATATAAAATTTGTTGTTGTGCTTGGTGGTCGAGAGGTCAGCGCGACTACCTTGCACTTGCAGGCAGCTGCCCAGGTCGTGGGTTCGCATCCCGGCCTATGCTATGACACTTAAAATATATATATATATAAAATTAGTTTTAAAGATAAATATTATTTTAAACTGTAATCATCCAAAATAATGTTATAAATATTATAAAGAGAACAATATATTTTCTAGCTCATCTTCAATGTCTTTTAAAGTTTACAGGTAAATTGTGTTTCATTCTCTTCCAATAATTTCTATTAGAGTAATGTTTTTTTTAAACTTTTTAATTTTATAAATATAGACATATTCACTATATGTAACATACATCTGGATAATAATCATATATAGCTTTGCAATACTTCATATAAACAAATATTTAAATTTTCATATAGCACTGGAAAAACCGTGCTTCTAGAAAATGTTTGGTTTCTCATCTTTAATCCTCCTATATTTATAACAGACTATAAGTTTTTGCTACATAACTCATTAATGAATTTCAACCAAGTTTCAGAATAGTTTACTGATAGAAAATTTAGTGGATTTATTCACACATATTGTTGAACTAAATACTAATTTTTCTAATCCTTTTGTTTTAAAAATAAAAATATATTAAAAATTTAGTTAAATTATTTGCTGTTAGTTTTTACTATATTACTAGCCTATAGTAATATAACTAATTTTTCTAACAAAATGACTACTATTTTAACCAATTTTGTAAACAATTTTATCTAATTACACACTGTATTTATACTCTTTTATTAAAAAAAAAATGATTGTATAAAATAATAAGACTACAAACTCATTTACATATTTTATAATTAAGTACTTTTAAACATTGTAAATAAAATAATATGTCATCATTTAAATAATAAATATAATAAATATGTAATACCCTATTTATTTTATAACCAAACAAACATATTTTTAAATAACACATTTTATTAGTTCCTAACTAATTTATTAAATTATAAAAAAAATATTTACTTTAATATAGCTATTTTAGTCTACATTTATTAATTTAAAAACTAATATAAATATTATTTTAAACATTTTATTATGTTCAAATGTCCCTATTTTATTTATAATTTCAGAAAGCAATTTAAAACTTTCTCTAAATTCATGCCAGCGTCACACACATATCGCCAGTTATGTGATCTGCATCCAGACAAATGTTGTAATTTTTAAAACCTACTGTCTGAAATAGAATTAAATGAATATTTAATTACAAAATATTATGTATTATAAAATACTGAAGGTAATAATAAAATTTAGAATAGTAAATTTTGACATTTTTTCATAACAATAACTAATAGTGAAACATTTGACACACTGTAAAATTAAGAACTTTAATAAATAAGTATTACACAGTTTTAACTTATTTTAAAGATAAATTTAATAACTTATTCAACTATATTTAACATTATATTAAAAATTATTTCGCAGGATATTAAATATATTACACAAGTATAACTAATATCATTTATTTTAACTATAAAATATTAAATTATTCCACTTTCTTTTTACAATTTTAACAATTAAAATAGTTTTAAAATATTATTTGACTTCTTATCATTCATTTTAACAAGTTTTAAGTCTCTTTTAAATAGTACTATTACAATTATAACATGTATAATCATCTCAATTTAATTTTTTAAAGAAAATGAATTTTTTAGCATGTCTATCATAAACAAAGTGATAATATATATGATAGAAAAATAATATTAGTATGACAAATGGAAAAGTTTGTAATTATAATCTTAATTCTAGAATTTAGATGAGTTTAATGGTAACATAAATCTATCTGAAGTAACTGAATATTCAAAATAGTTATAATAAATTTTCCCTTATGAATCTATTGCGTTAATTTACTTAATAAATTGTTATTACTGTGATTATTCTAGCTCTTAAATACATTACTCATTTAATTATCTAAACATATTCATTTAATATGTAAATTTAAAAGGATTATAATGAACTATAAATTAATAATGATATTTATAAATTTCTTTATATTTGTAAATAATTATTCATTTTAACAAAAAAGAAAAAATCTTATAGAATTATATTTTAATAAACCATAGTTATAACTAAAATACACAGGCTTATTATATACCTGTGTCTATATATGTAATATATAGGGTATATGAGCACAGACTTTCATATGACCCACCACTCACCACACTATCTCATAATACAGATACACTTGAAGACAGTCTGTGCTCATATACCCTATATATTATAAACCATAGTTGTATATTTGTTGTTAGTTTTGTATTAGATTATTTATACTAAAATTAATAATTTGTTGTTTAAGTAATGTATATTTTTCTAAAAAAATATTTTTAAGTTGTATAATATATGGTATTTTAGAAAGTTAGTCAATTTTATTAAATGACTTTTATTTTTAAAACTTAAGAGATACTATTATTACTAAGAATAAAGAAAGTAATATGATATAAAAATGGTTTACATATATACAGTTATTTACGCATACTACAAAGTATTAATTAGATAAAAGTTATAGCTGAAGTCATCGCATTTATCTTTGATATGATTCGTCCTTAATTGTATATTAATACAATTCATTTCAATTAAAAAAAATTAACATTTTTGCATGTTGGTAATGAAATTATTTTTAATCTTTAATAAAAAAAAACAATTTTATTTTTAAGTTAAAAAATAAAAATAATGTATTTTAATAAATTCAAGTCCTATTCATTTTTTTTTTTTTCAAATAACCAATATTTTAAAAAGAAAAAAAAAATAGCCCTCCACTTTTTTTTTTGCAAAAAAAAAAAAAAAAAAGAAAAAGCAAATGAAGGATGAAAAAAATCATCAAGTAATGAAAATAAACCTTTGTGAAGCAGGTATTAAGCGGTTTCTCTCAGGGCATATGATTTCAGAATTAAGCAGTGTTCAAAAGGTTAACCCTACTATAAAAGTTCAAATTGCCTCAAAATTTAAAGAATGTTAGAAGTGTAAAAATATTGATTTTTATTTTCAAACAGTGATTAAAAAAGTTTTATTTAAATGCAGAAAGAACTTTATATAAAAAACGTCTAGTCTAAGTATTCGTACTAAAAAAATATTAACATTAAATGACAGTTTAAATATATTTTTATTCTTAAAATTAGTATATAATGATTATGCTTTTACTTTTCGTTGGAATTAAAAAAAAATATTTAAAAGCAATTTTAGTTAATTATTATTATAATTAATAATAATATTTTTATTGTTAATACTCTATGAATATTCAGTAAGCATGGCTGATTGGATATGAAAACATTTAAAGTGTACTTCACTCATTGATATATTGTAAAACATAATACTAGCAGTTGAATTTGCCAAAATAAATCTTCATGTTGCTGTGTAATCCTAAACTAACCCAGGGCAAAAAATTGTCTATATTGTATTTTTATCATTAAAATTGTTTTAAATAATAATTTAGCACATTATGCAAAAATAAATTTTATCAATAAATCTCAGAAAATGCAACTATTATACATTTTTAACTCAATGATTCTGAAATCTATTACATATCTCAGTACCGTGTTGGCACTGTTGGGCTACAGTTTTAGCTATTTGGAGAATATTGTAACAGTTTTAGATTCATTTGAGAATGAAATGTGGTTTTAAAATAAATATTCACTTATTAGTTTAAAAATATGAACATTTACTTTGTGTGCAAATAAAAATTGCAGCATAACAAACAAAAACCTACAGCATCATTGAATGGTCAATTCTTTGTTCTGGAGTTTATAAACAAACTTGTAACTTTTTTTTCCCATTCTTGTTAGCTGCGAAATAAATATCCACTAGGGTGAAGCAGTTATTTGCATTGGATAAATGATAGTTAAATAGCTGGCATAAAAATAACAGAATGTATAGAAATTAGTAGTTAATCCTTCAAGAAATGAAAAGATATTATGGGGAGTTAGAGATATATCTGTGGAAATGTCTTTTATGAATTATATTAAAAAAACATAAAAATAATATTTATAATGTAGTCAAAAATTAAAAAAAAATTGAAAACAAGGAATTAGATAATATAAGACCAGAACCAAAAAGCATGTAAAGGGAAGAAAAGACCACAGAGTTGAAAATCAAAGAAACAAAAATTTCTACAGGAAAAAATATGCAATTAGAAATGGAAAGTTAAAAGAAAAAATAAGAAACACCTTCCATCGAGAGAATATAATGACTACTGCAAAGATTTAAGCAAAGCCAGTAGAAAAAGAAGAAAAGTTAACAGAAAATAGTAGCAGTATTTAAAAAATGAGTATAATCAGCAAGAGTTTGGACAGAATTGTCAATAAATGGAGCAAATTCTGCAAGGAATTTTGAATTGAAAAAAAAAAATTAAGCAATATAAGTTAGAAAATAATAGATGAGATTATGCACTAAATAGGCAAGAATACTAATGAGATTCAAGGGGAAAAGACCAAAATTAGAAATAACATAGTGAAAGATCATGAGAGGCAAATTAAATGATACCAATCAAGGATGCATTATGTAACAAAAAAGCAAGATGAAAGAGAATTTTGAAATTAAGCCAGTAAAGACTACCATAACTCTAGAAGTATAAAAGTATCACCTTAAAATAGAAGAGGAAGATATAAGTCTCAGTAAAACCAAATGGCAAAAACATCAAGATTAGCATATAGAAATTATCTATGATAAAATACATAACATGCATATTAACAGTAGAACTGTATCGGAAGAGAGAGAACATTACTTAAAAGAATAAATAATGCAGACAAATGAAGAGATGGGAAATGGGAAACAAATAATCTTTGAATATATAGTAGAGGTATGGATTCTAAATAAATTGTTTAAAAAATCTACATAAATGAATTGGATAAGAACACTAACTAATATTAAAAAAGACATTATTGGACTTTGTTGAAGATAGAAGAATCTAACAATTAGAAATGTTAATATGTAATTTACTGTAAAATCTCAAGCACTGCAAGTTCTAGTCAGAAGGAATTCATTATAATTAAAAATGAAAAAACAACAGTGTGGAAATTTATTGGTAAATTTGATTATGGTTTGTAAAATGACAATAAAACAGGTTTCTGGATAATGGAGTAAAAGAAAAAAAAGTAAGAAGAATTTTTTTTGGGGGAAAAGCAGTTAATTGGAAGCACACATTGATGATGGTGTAAACAATTTCTTAATGAATTATCTATTAAAACATGAGAATGTGTGATTAATTGGCATAAAATTATATAAAACAGAATAAAAATTTCAAAAATATACAACAATAATTTTTAAGAAAATAAATAATTTTGTAGAAAAAATAATAATATAGAAATCATATTATAAAATACACAACATCGAAGTCAGGAAAAGATTATAGTCATAAAAATATGAAAAGAAATTGTCAATTATAGTTATTGCATTTTAAATAAAGAATAGATACATGATGTTAAGTCTATAAGAAGGATAAAAATTTCAGATGTGATGTAATTATTATTGATATCATAACAAAACAGGTAAAGACATAAAAAATATGATAAAATTATATAGCAAACGTCTGAATGATAAAGATATGTCATATGAATGAAATAATGTAATAGTAATGAAAGTTCTTTAAGAAAAGTGATAAAGAAATTTTAAACCTTTGTCCCATAAGATTTTTCAATTTTACATTAAATATTTAACAATATCATTTCAACTCATTTCCATTAAATTGTGGATTTACATCAGACAGAATATCATCTAATTAAATGTGAGTTTGGTACAGTGGATTTTAATCAAATGTGAGAAGTTATTGAAAGAAAATGAATAATAGCTCTAATTTATTTTATAAGTATTTTGCATGGTGATTAATAATTATGACATTTAATACAAAGACTAAAAATATGGTGACATTATAATGAACATTTATTAAAGTCCAGCCACAGTATTTAGATGATATCATGATATTAAGAAGATTAACATTGATAATAGATGTACAGAAGTGTGATTCCACAAATCCAAATCATTTTGCAGCATAATTTAATAAATATTTTGTGGATTAAAAAAGAAAATTAAGAAAATAATAATATATATATATATATATATATATATATATATATATCTATATATATATATATGTTATGTAGACATATATATATATATATTATTTAAGTGATCTAAATTTTGCAGCTGATGTGGTTATTTTTGGGTTTCATGAAATATTTGGATTGATTACATAAAGTAAGAAAGTGATTCTAACAGTAAACATTAAAAAGACTAAAGATAAAAAAGTAGTTTTTGGTAAAAAAACTAAATATTTTCACATGATTTTTTACAAGGGAGTATTTTATTTTTTATTTCTGTTTCAATAGACAATTTATTAATAATGGCTTTTATGGACTCTCAAAAATTCAGAAACCAGATCCCCCCCTTCATCCAATAGAAAGAGCAATAGAATTTCCAACTCATATTTTAGCTAGATATTTATCTGATTTCATTAAACCTACAATCTCATCTATTAAATCATATATTAAAAACTCTCTTCACTTTATTTCTGTTTTAAAAAATAAAATAAAATTAATTCTAATGACATTCTGGTCAGTTTTGATGTCATCTATTTGTTTACAAACATTCCAATTAATGAAGCTTTAAATGTAATCTCACATCACTGCAATTTATCAAACCATACTATTGTTTTGATTAAACATTGTCTCTTGAACACATATTTTGTATACAATGGAAAGCATTACAGAGAAGTTTTTGGTACTCCTATGGGCTACCTATCTCAGGAGTAATAACATATTTTTTTATGGAAAATATAGAAACTCTGCTTTAGAATCATCATCTTTAAAACATCTGATTTGGCTCAGATAAATAGATGACACGTTTGTCATATGGCAAAATGGGAAAAATAAATTGGATGATTTTTTCTTACATTTAAATAATATGCATCCTCATATTAAATTTACAATGGAGAAAGAGTCTGATGGAAAACTTTTTTTTCTTGATGTTCTAGTCACCAGAACACCAAATAGTTTTTTTCTTTTTGATTTACAGAAATAATACACACAGACATATATTTACATTTCTATTCTCATCATCGTCCAACCCAGATAGTTTCTGTAGTCAAAACACTTTTAAATAGAGTAATTAATCTTTCAGATAAGTCACATCTGAGAAAAGAAATAAATAATATTAATAGTGTTTTATTAGCAAATAGTTATAATTATAGATTTATTAAAGAAGGCTTATTTCAAGCCCAAAATAGAAAACAAAAAGGTGATAAATCAGATATTATGATTTGTGTTCCATATGTAAAAGAAACTACAGACAGTATTGTATTATATTAAAATGCTATAATATAAATACAGCATTTTTTACTCATCAAAAGATCAGCCACATAATAACCGAGTCTAAGGATTCAATCCCTTTTGAATCTCATGGTGTGTATTAAATCTCATGTAAAAATTGTAATGCTTCTTACATAGATATGAGTAATTGCCGCATCAGTGTTAGGACAGATCAACATGCTAATGCAATTAAACAACACACATCATTATCAGCACTCTCACTCCATACTATAGATTCAGATTCTAAAATAGACTTTTTCTATTAACAGGAACATATCCAGATGTGATACTCTCTAACAGTGCAAAATCAGAGAAGCCATTGAGATACTTAAAAGGTCAGATTTATCAATAAGCAGGATGATACATGCAAACTTTCTAATATTTGGAAAGATTTAAAAAAAAAAAAGAACATTCTTAATTTAACATTTTTGCGATTGGTGGAACTTTAACGTTTTTTTGCTTTTCATGTCAGTGATTGTAGCGCCTCTACAACCGTCTTTCTACTTTTTATCACCCAGTACATGACTTGTGTGATCAAGTCAAAACGTCAGTATATAAATATTTAAATTTTTAACGCAGATGAACCCACAATATATATATATATAGTTGTTTGATATTAAGTTTGGTTCTCTCAAGTCAATTGAAATGGGCATTTGTTTATATTTGCAATAGTGATCACTTTGATTTTATCATAATATTATTGAGTACAAATTGATATAGATATGATCTTGAAAATATGAGGACACTTCATATTGCTTTATAATTTGTTCTACTTTATTTTTATATAAAATATAACCACTGAAATGGCAATATTTGCAATAGATTGTCAAAGATCCAGAAAGAGACGAAATGTTAGATGTATGGATGGAATAATAAAGTATGTAGGGGGATGTGTAGAAGAGAGGATAGCTATCAGGGAAGATGGATTGAACTTGGACATACCTTTATCCTTGCAGTGGATTGATAATATTTAATAATGATGAAGTTGATGATGATCGGTTTGATTTCATCATAATATTATTAAATATAAATTAATATAGATAGAAGCTTAAAATATATGATAATTAAGCATATACTTATATCGATATGAAACTTGAACAAACAGAAATCTGTATTATGATGGAATAACTGTTAAAATCTAGGAGTTTAAATACTTGGTTAAATCTTGTATTATCCCTTTCGTTCTTTCTTTTTTTATCAGGTATTTATTAAGAATAATATATTTTAAAAACCAATGTCTTTTCATAAAACATTACACAATTAAAGAATCTATTATTTCAAAATAATTCGTTTTCATGTTAAAAAAAATATTATTTGCCTTAGAAAATATCTCGGTGTTCTTTCCCGTTAATTTAGACTTAAATTTTATAAATTTTTGAGTTTTATTTTTATCTTGTTTGATTAAAGTAAACATACAAACTTCGATTGAGTTAAAAAAATCGATGCGAATTGTCGGCTTTTTTTTAATTATTTTTTTTTTCAAAAAGATCAATATTTTATATCATCATAAATAGAAAAACGATGAGATTAAAAGCCAGTTGAAACATGCTGAATGTGCAAAATATTTTCTTGAACGATATTTCTGAAGTAAATTTTTAAATAATAATAATAATCTTAGTACATAATAATATATATATATATAATAATAATATATAATAATATATAGTACATTTAATATATATATATATATATATATATATATATATAACAAGTATCTTGATAATATATTTATTCCATTAACTATTCATGTTAGATAATATTTATGAAGTCAAAATTACAAGTTCTCATGTTTTATTCTCTGCAGTCAATATGGAATAATATTATGGTTATGTTGTGTGGAGTTTTGGTAATAAGGATGTCTATAATAATACACACCGTTGTTTTCTTTTAGATGTGTTGCATTCATCTTTAAAAGCTTGTTACTAAATAATGAAGAAGTGTAAAATATATCACGCCAGATTTTTCTATTATACATATATTTCAAAATTATCTACCTCATTGTTGAAAAAGCCAGACGTTTAAAATACCTGATTATTCTCTCAGAAACACTTGTCTGACGAATTTTATATTACGAAACAACTGATCTATTTAAATATGAGCTTGCATTCTTTAGAAATTTGTCCATTTTATGTTTTATTATGGATAAAAATAATTTATATTCACATTATACAAAATATGCAACATATTGAATGAATTGATAAATTAAAATATTTGTAATAAATCAAATATTTTAATTTTGCAATACACTATACTGAGTTTGAGTCTCAGTCTAAAATATCCAACAGCAATCTTATTCACTGTTCATACATTTCATCAATAAACTTCTCATCATTACTTGAGTCAGAGGTTTGAACAAAAAAGCATGCATACAGTTTCTATTTATATGTCTGAACAACTAACTAACTTTGTAAAATTTAAATCATGAATGCTATAGCATTCACACACACACACACTATATATATATATATATATATATATATATATATATATATATATATATATATATATATATATATATATATATATATATATATATATATATAAGTAGTTGGCATAATTATTAAAAAAATCAGGTTTCACAAATTAGATTATATATTTTTTCATTAAATTGGAGTTTCTATCGCATTGATAAAGATATATGTGTTTAAAATAAGACAAAGTTAAATTTAAATTTAGTTGTTGTTTTTTTAAAAAAAGTCAAATTTATTTAAACTAAATATTTTCTTTTTTAAAAGTTATGCTAGAGAAACAAGGTTTAATAAAATATAATTAAAGGATCAGTTTTAATTATGAAATCTTAGTATTAAGAGTAATTCTTTAAAAAAAAAAAAAACCTGATTTCTTTCTTTAAGCTTTGTTTCATATTTTTCAAATATTTAAAATTTTAATTAAAAAAAAACATTCTTAGGGATTAACCATAAGAACAAATCACCCAATGTTGCACTTTTTTTTTTTTAAATTATTCATAACCTATTGAGAATTATCATAATCTCTTTTTTAAAATATGCAAATTTAGCTATATAGATTTCAATGTAAAATTTTAGTTTGAAAAAAAAAAAAAACATCAGTTACCAGAAAATAGAAATCTCAATAAGATAATAAGGCTTTAGATCCATCTTGATGACTGTTCTTTTCTATTTCTGACATTTTCTAAAATCACTATCTTTTATTGCATTGTTTGGAGAAAATAATTTGAATCACAAACAATGTGTTCATTTGTAAAATTATTATGATTCAAAATTATAGTTGTAAAATAATTCTGCAATAACTATTAAAATAAAGAATATAATGTACTGGTCTATCCATAATCGGTCGTTTACACTTTCTGTATATACACATTGAACATGAAATGCATGTTATGCAATCGAGAAATGATTCTAGGTATTCAATTAGACAGCATGATTTATTATTTTATCAAATTGCATCTGAAAAATAATGCATTCGTACCTTTGAAATGTTCAATTCACTGGAACCTTTACACACCATCTCTGGAAAAAGATTACTCCCTTCCCAGAAGGATAATACTGCATGATTTATACAAGGGTTAGTATCTTTTTCTTAACAGAATCAATAGAAGGATGGATGCTCTAATAAATTAGTCTTGATCCTGATAAAGATTAATCCAAACTATCTCAATCTACTTTTTTTATCTCGAGAAAGTGGTTTGTTGCTCAGCTAACCAAAGAGGAAGAATGATAAGACAATTATCAAACACACAGCACAACACTATACTTTTAAATATTATATCTCCATATTTATTAAGCCCTTTATTATTTCTTATAAAATTACAAATAACAAAAATAAAAAAATATATGAAACACCCCAAAAATATTATTGAATCCCCAAACTTATAATTCTTAAATAATTTACTAAATGGGATAGAATGATCTGAGCTTCATCTTTGCTTACACACTTTGAAGTTTATATGGAATAGGATCTTTTATACATTAACAGTCTGACTGCTAAGTTCAGGTTAACTCAAGATTTCACTGATAATAGTCTATTTCCCATAATTTTAATGGTAAAATTATGTTTTTGCATTTTTTTAGGTTAAAAAAAATTCCGTAAGATACTGTACTCTTTTGAATTATTTTACAAGTAAAAAATCAATAAAACTGTCATTAAAAGTCAAACATAACAAGTAAATGGTCTCTTCTTGAACCTTATTGGCTGTTATATTTCAACAACAAAGAAAATTGTTGTCAATAACTGAAGAGTTACGATTTCTTTTTATTTCATTTCAAAAATGATAAATGAATGTTTTAGACCATTTTAAAAGTATTTTTTGAACAAATTATAAATAATTTTGATAAAATATGCTAAAAATAAAATTATTTTAGAAAAATAGTTAAGAGTTTAGCAAAAATTATATATTTTTAAGAACCCGTAAAAATCACTGACATCACAAAATGTCAGCAACACTTTTTTTTAATTGGTGAGTAGCATTCGTTTTAAGATTTGCATTATCGAATACTTTTTTGAAATTATAAATAACAATTTATTTTAAAAAAAACTTTCGTTTATTTTCCTAACTTGACAAATTATTAATATACTTTTTACAAATGAAACTAAAGTGATTATAATATTAAAATATGAATATATTTTGATGCTTTAGTTTGTGAGTTAACCAATTAGAAGTTTGGAGTTTTACCTCAGTCAGCCGATTAAAATTAATCCCCAGTTAAGAGGATAATACAACACACCTTGGCCGTAGCATGTACATGCCTCAAAAAATAACTATCTTTTTTTTAATGAATATAATTAAAACTTCATTATTAATTAATATAATCATTTGACCACAAATTAATCATGTTTGTTTATTAAGAGTTTATTAATAGATCCTGCACATAGCGGATAACAGAAAATAGGGAGCTGCTTTACTTAATTATTTCTTTGTTCATTGAAAGTTCCTTAATAGATCCTGTACATAGCAGATAATAAAAGTTAGGAAACTGCTTTACTTATTTATTTTTATTCTTGCTAAAATGATCCAGCATTTTGCAGATAGAATAAATTTATATGAGTGGAAACAAACTCGGGAAAATTATAATTTAAGAAATCCTGCACTGGTTGATTAAATAGATAAAAGAAAGTTATTTATGAATAAAATGCATGCACTCAATGACCATTATATTATATGTGTTATTAGACTTGTTTACCTTTCTAATGAAGATATACTTTTAAAGAATGAAAAAAAATATTAATTATACTCTGATCCTGCCCATAGCAGATAGCTGTCTAACAAAACAAGACTAAATTAAGCAGATAAGCTAATGCCTACCAATCACATGTATAAATTTAAGAGTAAATGTACTTCCATCCTTGTCTGTAATTTAAGTCATTTGTGAAATATTAAAATTTATATTTGTTAATTAATTACTCCAATGAATCACACACACAATTAACAAAAAATACTAATAAAATATATACAAAAATCTTATGTCATTCATTGGTTAACTCGACAATAGCAAAGAATAATTAGAATTAAAAAAAATTGTTAATAAGAATTAAACAAACAAAATATATATATAAATATAAAAGATTTTATTTCCTGAAGGCTCCATTACTCTCCAGGCTAGGGGCTTCTGAAAAAGATACATAATCTGCTGAGCAGGGGACTACAGGTACAACTTCCATGGAGTGTTGGCAAAATTGTTTGTAGACAGCTATACTTTACAGAAGCGGAAAGTCACATAATTTGGTGGCTACATTAGATGTGAGTAGTGTGAATGTACCGAATTGGGTTCTCTACTTCATATTTGTTGGTGCCATACAAACAAATCTTGATTCCATTCTTCCAATAATATCAAGCTTCAATTCAGATTTAACATAGGTTTTAACTACTTTATTTTAATCTTTCATGCCATGTTTGGACTTCTTTGGTTTCTAATGCAAGATTGTTCTGGTTAATGTTGTTGGCATTGCCAAAATTATTATATTATTTTGGTTTAAATATTTTGGAATTTCTCTCCATAATATATCTTTTCTTTTGCTTTATCTTTCCTGGTTACATTTTCATATCCATTCTAAATTTCCATCTGTGATTTTATTCCTTCTAATTTGATATAAATTCAGCTTGCTATAACTCGTTGTAATTCTTCTGCTTGCTCATGGCTACTGCTTACTATTACTTTCCTTGCAAAATTATTTTCCAAAATATTCTGCTTGACCTCAATGAATTAGATTAATCGTCCATTTTTTTTGGCCAGCCCTCCTCAGCAAAATATTTTAATAATTCTTATTTTTGGTCAGCCTGCCTCAAAAAAAAACAAACTATTTATTAATTTTCATCAGCACTTCTCAAATATATATATATATATATATATATATATATATATATATATATATATATATATATATATATATATATATATATATATATATATATATATATATATATATATATATATTCTCCTCTTCACTCCTCAGAAAAAAATACAAATTATATATCTTAATCTCACCTGATTAGCACTTATATATCCCTCCCATTTCAGGCTCCCCTCTACAAAGTATTGTGTTTACATTGTTTTAATCGATTACTAACATTTTTCTTTAATTGCTATAGTGGAATTTATTTCTAGCTATCTCTTATCTTTTTTATTCAGTTTAATTAAAAATTATTTTGTTTTAACAAAGATTTTCTTATTTTTTAACTACTTTTGAAAATTTTTCAGAACATTAGTGGTTCAAATACCTATCCCATATTTTTTAATTATTTACCATTCAGTAGGTGTGAAGCCAAATGACCATTAATGCATTTGTACATGTTTTTTTCTGAGGCATTAGGTCACTGACTTGCCTTTGGTCATAAAAACTAAATTCTTAAAAAAAGATTTAAAATCTATGGGTTGTTAAAGTTAAAATTGTTTTTAAGTTTTCATATATATATATATATATATATATATATATATATATATATATATATATATATATATATATATATATATATATATATATATATATATATATATATTCAACATGCAACAAAAATTATACATAAAGTTTGACAATAGAAAAAAAAAACATTTAATTGCTGGGTTACTTACAGCTACATTTAAGTTTCAAAGTATAAATTTATATCCCCTCCACCATATCAAAAATAGCATATTTATAAAACAGAAAAGTATGCATTTCAATCTGATAAATGTGATTGTACATTTATAAAGTTATCATAACCATTTATCTTTTTTTTTAAATTTAAAATATATTATGTGTATAAGTGAAGAGAAAATATACTTGCCCAGACCAAACCTTTTATTATTTTATATACATTTTTTAAGGCTTCAAGTAAGCTTGCAGCCATTTTGTGCCTCACATTTAATTCACTCTGGTACAATAAATTTATTAATAATTTATTTTGAATAGAAATATTTTATTTTTATTAGAAGAATGTTATATTTTTGGACAATAAAAATTTATTTGAAGATAGTTACAATCCTAGTTTTATATGTAATCAGTAAAATTATAACACCAATTATGAAAATATTGTAATATTGCAAAAAATTAATAATAAATATTTAAAGCGTAATTCACTAGTCTTATGAGAAATGAATATTTATTTGTTTACACTTTAACAACATATATTATATAATGAATATTTTGCTCATTTTTAAAAATAAAAATAATCTTTCCAGCAATGAAAACATATGCAACTTTTTGTTTTGATTACAATATCATTTTTAAAAATACTTTTAGAAATAAAATGTGAACATTTAGAATTTTATTTCATTTGTAAACAAAAATATCTATCAATGGAAGTCATATTTATTATTTTCTAATAAATAGTAATAGTTTAATCTTAAACTTAATGTTGAACAGATGTAGCAACTGAAAACAAATGAAAGTGACAAATTGAAATAGGGTTAAGATGGCTAGTTGTTATTTGTAAACATGTTGTTTGTTTATCTAAAAAATTGTAAATGTGAGAGATTCACAATAATTACCATCTGCTTTAATTATATCAAAAAAAATATGTTTTACAAAATTACTACTTCAACAGACAGACTCAGAAAATAATTTTGTTGCCACTATAAAATACAAAATATTTTGAAGCTATTAATGTAATAAAAAAAATTGATAACTTCCACCAAATAACATTTTCTTGGGTAAAAATTTCATATCTATTAGGATATTTAATCCCAGTTTCTGAATTAGATTCAATCTTGTGTCAACCTGTCCATGTTTATAAAAATGCAACTGAAACAGACTTACTTTTTGACAGTGAAACAGAAAACATTTTAAGACAAACACTACTAAAAACATAAAAAAGTGATTGTGACTAATATATGGAAAACCATCAAATGTAAATATTTCATTAGTGAATTATAAAAAGCTATCTTTTTAGTTTGACTAAAAAAACTATATGTACAAAAATGTAATTTTAACTTTTGCTGAAGTGCCTTGATCTAAAGGTAACCCATTTATTTATTTTATGAATGGCTTAAGTACAGTTATTACAAACCAGTTATATTTATATACAACTATCAATTTAAAATTTAATTTATAGAAATTCATATATTTATATTATTTAGCTTTTAATATCAACTTCTTTTTTATTTGTTTTTTTTTTCCAATACTTAATTTAGTTTATAGTATTGATATATTATGATATGCTTTTGAATGTTTAAAAATATAGATACCTCTTTAAAAATTTCATAATAGTGGTAAATTTCTTCTTTACAATTTAGTTGTTTATAAGTATTTGCAACTTTGAATAGTCAAAATAAAAGAAAGTCAATTGTGTTTCTTCTTTTAAAATACTTTTAAATAATGGAAGTGAGTTTAATAAACAAAATCCCAAAAAACATCAACTAGATATCCAATCACATATAAAACTGGAACACTGTATTTCTAAATATTTAACCATTTACCTATGCTATGCTATGATATATAGATTAGACAAATATGAATTTTCATGCAATCAATATAATCTACTTCAGATAATATTATGTTTTATTAATAACACATTATTCTCAAATTTTAATTTTCACTTTAAAATGCAAATACTTTTTAAATCTTTTTCATTAAATTCACAATCATACTTTTTTCCTTTGGTTTTTATATTAATATTTTTCAGGAAATAATTTTGCCTTATTGTCTAAAACTTCTGGTTTTTTATCATCTACATAATTCTTTTAAGATTTCTATTTATTCATATATGAAAGAAGATTTTATTAACAACAATTTATTTTTATTATAAACCAGCATAGATTTCTTACTAATCTCAATAATAGTCAATGTACTTATTTAAAATTCAAAGGTTTTTTACAATTTTAGTTAAATTAAAAACAAACGTTTAAAAAATGAAACATTGATATCAGTTTTCATTGTCTTAATAATTTATGACTTTACCATTGAATACTACTAAGTATAAATTATTTCTATTTATAGCTTCTTCATATTTTAAATTTGATATTTAATTGGTTGCATACATTCTAAGATGAACCAGGCATAGTATCATAAACTGGCACCCCAATCATTACCAATCAAACAACTGGATGGCAAATAATTATATAACTACCCTTAGTGGTTTAACTTCCCATGTTAATAAACATATAATGATTGTCCAGTAATGTGCTGCACAGTTTAAAGCAGTGTAAAATTTTGAGTATAGACCTTTGTATAGATATAAAGATTTGCAAATTGTTACACCCAGTGCTAGAATTTCATATGAATTTTCATATCAGTAATATTTTGATTCAATTTTCGTTTTGCATTGTTGGTGAGAGTTAGTATAAATTTTACATTTTAAAACTTTGCATGCTCTTCCAAGTAATTAACCTTTTCTTTGTTTGTTTATATAATGAAGAATATTCTGAGAACAACAAAAAAACACAGCTAAGTACTATACACCAGTGGATTATTTTTTAATTATAAACCTACTTCTTTAAGTTGAAATAAGATTATTTCTTAACATATTAATATTCTCATTTCAATATATGGATTTTTTGTACAGTTCAGGCCTTTTATATCTGCATTCCAATGTGTAATATACAGAAGATGAACTCAGACTTTTACATGACCCTATAACTATCCACGATATCTCATACTTCTGATACACTTGATCACACATATGTTGAAAAGATAAATAATCACCAATATATCTAATTTGTGCTAAACCAGCAATAATCACTTGGTCCAAAGTATCATATATATATATATATATATATATATATATATATATATATATATATATATATATATATATATATATATATATATATTTTAATGTAGCTGGGGTCGAATATGGGTGCTAAGGTAAGTAAAATGTAATTATAATTATAAAGAGATAATTGTGAGTGGTGTTATGAATTAAATAGGTTGATGTGGGAAAATTTATAAATAGTCACTCGAACCCTGCTACAAAAGTGAATGAATGGAATACTTTAATCAGTTAATGGCATGAATGAATGTGTATATATATATATATATATATATATATATATATATGTTATACATGTTATTGTGATGTGTGTGTTGAATTACTAACAGATTTATATATTAGGATATAGAAAAACAATTATATGCAGAGTTGTGTTATTTTTTGTTATTTGTGTTATATATATATATATATATATATATATATATATATATATATATATATATATATATATATATATATATATATATATATATATATATATATATAGTTAAAACGAAGATTTGCACGGGTTAAATATATAAAATACATATTTTGTGGGTTCATCCGTGTTAAAAACTTTTAATATCAATATACTGATGTTTCGACTTGGTCACACAAGCCATCCACAGAGTTATAAAAAGGTAGAAAGATGGTTGTAGAGGCGCTACAATCACTGGTTTGAATAAAACATTAAAAATCCCACCAATAGCAAAAATGTTAAATTTAAGAATGTTTTTTAAAGAAATCTATAACAAGCCTAAGGATTCAATCCCTCTTGAATCTCATGGTGTCTATCAAATCTCATGTAAAAATTGTAAAGCTTCTTACATAGGTATGAGTAATCGTCGCATCAGTGTTAGGAGAGATGAGCATGCTAATGCAGTTAAACAACACTCATCATCATCAGCACTCTCACTCCATACTATAGATTCAGGTCATAAAATAGATTTTTCTAGTACCAGGATCATATCCAGATGTCATAATCTCTACCAATGCAAAATCAGAGAAGCCATTGAGATACTTAAAAGGCCAGATTGTATCAATAAGCGAGATGATACATGCAAACTTCCTCCTATTTGGAAAGATTTCTTTAAAAAACATTCTTAAATTTAACATTTTTGCTATTGGTGGGATTTTTAATGTTTTATTCAAAGCAGTGATTGTAGCGCCTCTACAACCGTCTTTCTACCTTTTTATAACTCTGTGGATGGGTTGTGTGACCAAGTCGAAACGTCAGTATATTGATATTAAAAGTTTTTAACACGGATGAACCCGCAAAATATGTATTTTATATATATATATTGTGGTTTATTAATGATGTAAGTTATAGATTTAAATAATGTCAGTAGTAGCACATTTTTTAATGAAAACCCATTAAGGATATAAGGTTGGAGAGTAATAAAAAGAATTGAAATTTGCACTGAGGGTGGTTTCAGTTAATCAATCTATCCACCAAATTTCTTAGAATTGGTCAAGTTAGTATTTTAGAACAATGGAAGCTAAAATCATTCTTGATATCTGGTCATCAGTGTACAAATATATAAAAGAAAAGTGAGGTTAAAGAGCATTAAAAAATAACTATATTTTTTCTCAGTGATTTAGTCAGTGATTAAAATTTCAAAAAATAGATACAGGTAGAAGAAGTGGGAAAGTAAAATAATATGTATTAACATGATTATCAGTAAATAAAAAATTTATTCCTAATGGATTCCATCGAAATGCAGGGGTAATTATAATCATGTGAGTTTGTTAGGCCAGTTCAGTGGACAGCTATTGTTGGACTCACCTGAATGTTATTTATAGAGATTTGCTGTTTATTTAATCCAGTGTAATGGCCACTAACTAAAAACAACTAGAACCTCTCACAAGCTAGTTAAAATCATCTACTTAACCTCTAGAATGGATTATTTTGTGTAGAATATTTTGGAGCCTGTCATCATCATTCAGATCAACAATTCTCACTAAAACCAGCATTCCTTTAAGACTGTAAGCTTACAGATCATTAGCTTTGACCAAGTGAACATTCGCCCTCAACAGAGGTATACTTGACCTTTTCTCAATACATATTCAATGAACATTTAGTAATAGATTAAGAAACGTGTGTTATTCCACTTTTAAAGAAAGTAATAAATAATTTCTTAAATCATTTAATAAAATACTCTGACATGTAATTGCACTTTTTAGTTAATATGTATATGAATCTTACATATATGTGTATCGGAATAAATGAGTTGTGTGCTTAAAATATTGAGATATGTATATGTGTGTTAATAAATCTTAGAATTTGATTATAACTTGTGTATTATTTACATTCAGGGATTTCTCGGCTACTGTAATAGGATTGGTAGGCAGATATAAAGTATAACAATATATATATATATATATATATATATATATATATATATACTTTATATATATATATATATATATATATATATTGTACCCTCACTTCCAGAAATATATAATATAACTTAAAATATGACTAGCTCAATTAAATTGTTATGCTCGGCTAAAATATGTATAACTATTATTAATATATTTTTATAATACTATATCTTATCAGATTTAGTACAACTAACAGAAAATTAATATAGTTCAATATCATGCACTAATTAAATAAGTATTTATTAAATCATGAGACTATGAAGTGAAGTTACAAGTGGTAATATGAATTTACATTGAGCCTATGTCTTCTAAGACATTATCTCAATGGCATAAGAATACTATTACCTCTTTATTATCTCACTAATACATCTATAGCACTCCTATGTCTTTTATAAAAAAATTAACTAACTTCAATAATAGTAATAAATAAATCTCAATCTTTTATCAAAGAAATATAACTAAATAATCTCAGGTTCTTTTAATTATCTTAAAGTAATAATACTTCTTGCAGATAGGCATGATAAGGGATTTAATATCAAACCTAACTACACCTAACTTATAATAATAATAAATAACTAATAATAATAATCTCCAGTGTATAAGTTAACCTTATCTATTTTATTATACTACTAATCATTAAGAAAACAAGTAAATCATCTACATGTCTTTCATCTTCATATAGTATCTTAATTGAGAATATAATAAAATCTTATAATCTAATAATATGTGGCAATAAATAATATTATACTCTTATATTGTGCATTATAATTATTTCATGGCCATTATAACATAATATGTTAATGTTAATGAATTTTTATAAATTATATTAAGAAAATACTGTATTTTTTTTTTTAAAAAAATAATAATTTAATTCATATTGTGCAAATATTATGTTTTATTCAAATTATCTGTTGTCAAATGCTGTGGTGCAAAATAATGAATTCGACACACTTTTAAAACAACTTAAACAAATTTATTTACATCAACTTTAATAAACAACTTATATACATTATTTACATTATAAGTGGAAATCAAGAAAAATAAAAATAAGAAAAACAATAATACAAGATTCTTACATTGTTATTATTTCCATAATCCAAAATAAATAATCAATACATTTCTTAAATGTTTTATCAGTAACATTTAATTGAGTTTATGAACTTATATTTTACTAGATATCATTTATAATCACTTAGTACAATAAAAGGCTTTTATGTAAAATATCACTTATGTAGCACATGTAAAATAAACAAACTTTAATAATTCAAATGCTACTCCATTTAAGTATTATAGCTATTTCTATTATAATGTAACTATTATGTATTACATTTATTATTAGCATTAACTAAATATCAACTAATGTATAGATTGATATAACTTTGTAATATTATGTGACTTTTATTGATTACATAATTATTTACTTCATTCTGATGTAATTTCATAATATATGTCTTACCAAAATATGCAATACATATATGTTCTTTTCTTAAAAAAATATTTTTAAAATTATTCAACAATTTTGTGAAGACGAAATTTTTATTTATAAATTACCAATTTATAAAGTTATTATATTAAAATAAAATTCTATGATTCTTTTCCATTTAAACTATTATTCTTCTCTACTTGTTATTCCTATTCCCTCTTAATAAAACCCTATCTTCAAATATCATTCTAATCTTATTTAACTTCAGTATCAGCTTACCAATTTTTTTAAAAAAATGACTATCCAAACTCTATTATATCTCATCATCTATATCTGATAAACCCTTCAAACAAAATATAACTTTCTATATAAAATTAATTTAACTTGTCTAATAAAAAAAAAAAAATATATAGATATATTTTTTTTTACTTCTTACTAACTTGAAAATAAATATAAATGACTCATACTAATATAATAAATCAAATTCCTAATATTGTAACAGAAAACATTAAAGTGTATTCAGAAAAGAGTCATATAATTATTTCTGGATAACTCTTATTACGTTGTAATAAATTTATATTGTAAAATAAAGTATGCATATTAAAATAAAACTATTATTGATAATATTATGCGTGTATGTTCTTTAAATATTTATACATTCACTCAACAATCAAATAATATTTGGTTTATCTAAAGAAAACAAAGCAAAATACATTAAATTATTAATATTATATAATTATTACCATAAATGATACTCCAATTTATAATCAGCCAAACGATGTCCTCCAGGATTATAGTTTTACAAAATAATATCACATTTATACTCAACAATTATTCTTAAAATATTACGTGTTGTAAAATTATATAAAAAAATAAACTTTATGAAATTAAGTGTTATATTAATGTGTAATTACTTTTAAAATGTACCTCTCTTATCTTTGATGGATCAATAAATAATTAAATATCTATGTTAGTTAAGAAAACAAAATATGTTACATAAAATCCAACGGTGTCTTCTTTCCACCCACAATTGTTCTTTTTTCCTAGGCACAACATTTTACCAACATCACATCCTTTTCCGGTACATCACGTGTTTAAACAGTTTTTATGAAATAAATGGAAAACGTTTTTTTTTTAAAAAATAAGATAAAATAAGTTCCACCATAAAGAAACAAAATAATAATTAAAACAGTTTATAGGATCCGGATTTATTTAAAAGTTATTATCTTCCTAGGATTAATCAATAGTTAAATGTTTAATTTAAGTTTTTATAAAAATTGACTTGGATATCCTCGTATACTTCTGTGCGCATTTCTTTAAATATTCAGCAAAACCTTTTTTAAAATTTTCTATATAACCAGCATATAGAATTTAAATATTATAACGTTTTTTTATAGGTATTTATTTATCAATTAAATTTCCGAATTATCAGTTTTTTTAAAAATCTATCGACCTCTAGTCTTTTAAATAACAAAGACTTAATAAGGCAAGTATTTCTGCAATTATTATTAACTTCCATATCTTTACCAAAAGATATATTAAAATATATAATTTAAAAATACTTTCTTCATAAAGAAGTATTTATCTTTCTTTAAAATATTTGTTTATAAAAAATTAATTATAATCAACTTTTAAATTCATATAATGTCCAATATATTATTTTTATCCAACTAGTAATTCTCTTAGTTAATCCAGCGTTCACTATATTTTTAATATAAGGTTTCCAACACATTTTATCATTATACAATATTTTCATGATTATTTGATAGTAAAATTAAGCTTTGATAGAGACGATCAATAGGGAACTATAAATAAATTAGCACTGCATATTAAACGGTAAACTTTTATAAAATTATTTAAAACTACTCTCTTATAAATTAAGAAACTATTACGAGAGCGTCTATAATTTTTTACTTAGCTATATTTAATAGCACACTTCACTTAAAAGAAATTACAATCACCCTTGAACAATTGAACCTCTGTTTTTATACCGGAATAAATTACCCACTTGATTGGTAAATTAAACAATCACCTTGCTTGCCTATTTACATATCTTACCAACAATACAAAATTAAAAATAAATAATGACTTATTTAATATTTATTATTTATTACATTATTTAATTCTTAAATTAATTTTTATCATTTATTTAAATCCATTAAGCATTTTTAAAAATATATGTTTTACTTTATTTCACTTTTAACTTTTATAAGACTATTTTTCTAAACAAACTAAGTCTATTTTTATTCATTATATTTTTTAAACAGTATTTTAAAAATCAGTTTTAATATTTCACACTAATTATTTTTATTTTTATCTCGTGATAGCCAATATAATATTTATAAATTTTATAATAGAATTTTAAAACAGTTTTGCAACTTTACTAAAAAAACTTACAAGCATATGTGTACATATGTCTATCTGTCACCTGACTTACAACACAGATATAAACGCTTGTAATTATCTAAAAATAAACTAACAATTCAATTTTAGAAAATAAATATTTTTTAAAACAAATAATATACTATAACAACTTTAAAATAATAATTCGATATTATAAAATCAAATATTAATCTTCTCTTATATACTATTAATAACATAATATTTATATTCACTTACTAAATATTAATCTTTATCAATAATAAATATATATGCATTTAATTTTAACTTGTCTTTTTTTTAAACTTTTAGCTTTAAACATTTATTTACAAAACTTATTAATGCAGTATTGATCATGGCCAGTTTTCCCAACCATATAATATTATCATTTTTTCACTGAAACGTCTCCCTCAAATATTAGCACAATTTCACATATCAAATATTCATAGTTTACTTTAGTTAAACTTTTGAAAGATTATTATAAATAAAATCAACATCATATAGCTATAATATATCTTAAATTTAAAATTTTTTAATAAATTGATATAACAATTTATGGAGACCCATACAAAAGGGCACATATCCTCCTCCTTCGGATAAAAAATTTAAATTAACCATCTACCTTCACCTTCTTTAATCTATAATTATCATCTCCATTTTTTATATAGTTAAAATTTTTCTTATCATTGAATATCATAATAAATCACTTTAACATGAAATTTTATAAAGCATTGGAACATCACATTACAATCTCAACCAGAAAACACTTTTAAATAAAATCATCATAACTTTCTTTTACTTTATAAAATTAAGTCTCACTTTTCCTTTATTTATATCTTTAATTAGATTAAAATTTTTTTTCTTAATCTTACCATGAAATATCAAGTTTTTAATTCCTCTAAATAACACCTTTTTACACAAACTAAACTGTGAACACATATTTCTATAATTAACACTACCTTTTTGAATCACATCTTGCATTTTACTTTTAAACTTGTTGCTAGTTTCATAAGCAGTTTTTTAATAAATCATTATCTAATAAATCTAGACACTTTTCATCTAAAGAGATTAACTTTATCCCTGAAGATTTATTAATTTTATGATCATTACTACAATATTCATGAAAATTCTTAAATTCATCCATAACTCTTTTCATAAACTGACCTTTCATAAGATCTATTCACTCTTATCATATTATTCATCATCTAAAATATTCTTTAGGTTCTCTCAATATTCTTCTATATAATTCATTGCTTTTATCACTTATTTTAACATACTCTCTATTTTCATTTATTCCTCCCTTAGTCATTATAATGAGTTTTTTATACTCTTCTATCTTTTATTAACTAATTTATTATTTAAAATATTTACTTCAACAGATAACTCGATTTCTTTTCTAGTTACTCTGACAAAAAAAAAATTCATTTCTTCCTAAATTATCATTTACTGACTTAACAAATGATACCTCATCATACATATTTTTATAAACTAATTCAATAAAATCTTTATTTTCTTCTGCTAACTTACTACATATAATAATAAATTATTTCATGATATAAAAAAAAATATAAAGTATCTGAACATCACACTGAAAATCTCCACCCACGATACATCTTTTGAAAATTATCATTCACACTTCAGAAGGATATGGAATCAAACTTCTTGCATTATAAGTTCCTTTCTCACCATCTGGTGTGGCTAACATAAATGCATTTTCACCTACTTTGCAAGATATTTTATATGGACCCTCATACAGACTAAGAAATTTTTTAAATTGATTTCTTTGAAGGTTGCTAACATGGGGTGTTCTAACTAGAACTAAATCATTAACTTTAAATGGATGTGGTTTATTATGGGATTTTTTTACTCTCTTTGCACCCATAATATGAAGCTTTACTTTAGCTTGATTAATATCTTCATCCCTATTAATTTGTTCCCTTACAATTGGTATAGGTGTTTTAATTAATAATGGTTCATGTCTACCATAATGTAAACGAATAGGGGTAAAACCAGTAGATTCATTGTATGTACTATTAATGTAATTAATAACCTCAGGAAGTTTATGAACCCATTTTTTATGATTATCGGCTACATAAACCCTAAATAATCGACTAAGCTCCCGCATAACACGTTCGCAAGGATTAGACTGAGGGTTTCTTATGGAGCTCATAACATGTTTGAGGTTTTGATCTTGAATCCACTGATTCCACCTACCAGATATAAAAGCTGTAGCATGATCTGTAAGTATGATTTTTGGTTTCCCTACTAATGGAAATTGATAATTAAGCATGCATTTAATTACAAAATGTGCACTAGTTTTAGGCACTGGATACGCTGATACAAATTTACTAAAAACATCATAGGTCACCAAAATAAACTTCTGTTGTTTAAATGGTGGGAGAGGCCCATAAAAATCAATCGCTAATAATTCATTAGATCGATCTGGAATAATAGGCTGCATAACACCTACATACGATTTATTACAATATTTAGACTTCAAGCAAGTAGAACATGTTTTAATTTTCCTTATTACCCGTTTATACATTCCATCCCAATAAAAAATAGATTTTAAGACATACATGATCTTTGGTGCACCATAGTGACCATAACTATAATGAACATACATTATCAATTTATCAATCATAGATTTAGGTACAACTATTCTCCATGATTCCCCCTGATTTGACTTTAAATTATACATAAGTAGATTCTGGTACATCTTATACTTGCTAAAAATCCTTTTTATATATTTATTTTTACTATTTATATTATCATGATTATTTAGGATAGTCATGATTCTATTTAATTTCTGATCCTGACCTTGAATCATAGTGAAATTATTATAATCATCCACTATAGATTCATCCCTGACCACATCAACATTGCTAATAATTATATTTTGAGTATTAGGATGTTGGGACATCAGACAAATAGGGTGGCGGCTAAGAATATCAGCAGGGATATTCTGTCTCCCTTCAATATAGAGAACTCTATAATTGAATTGTTGGAGATACAAGCTCCACCTAACAAGTCTCTCATTACTGAGGTAGCTTTTATTTAAAAATTCCAAGCTCCTATGGTCGGTCAACACAATCACCTCTGAACCCAATAAAAATTGACGTAATTTCTGAAAAGCCCAGACAACAGCTAGGGTCTCCTTTTCAGTAATAGTGTAATTCAACTCAGCACCTCTTAAATGTCGGCTTAAGAAGTACAACACATGAGGTACCTGATCCTCATCGAGCTGATATAACACTACTCCCAGACCATAGTAACTACTATCTGTCTGTACATAGAATGTTTTATTAAAGTCAGGATACATTAAAATCACGTGTTTTAAAAATTTATTTTTAATTATACTAAATTCATTATCATGGTCAGCAGTCCACTTCCATTTTTCAGTTTTCCTTAATAACCGAGACAAATGTATAGTATCTTCAGCAAAATTGTTATAAAATCTATTGTAATAATTACATAATCCAAAAAATGACTTTAATTGTTTTACTGTTTTTGGAATGGGAAAACGCTGAATAGCTGCAATCTTTTCAGGATGGGGCTGGATTCCATGTTCATTTATTAAATGACCCAGAAAAGTGATTTCTTTTGCTGCTATTGAACATTTCTCCATATTAATTTTGACATTCTTTATATGACATTCTGTAAAAAATAATTCTAAGTGTTGGAGATGCTCATGTAAATTATCAGAAGCAATAACTATATCATCCACATACATGATGATTTTTTCTTTTAATTGTTTCGAAAAAATCATGTCCAAACATCTGATCAAGCCAGCACCACTATTAATGAGACCGAAAGGCATTCGTCTGAAAACATACGACTGGCCTTGAAATCGAAATGCTGTATACTGCTGATCATTCTCATGCAGTGGTATTTGCCAATAACTAGCTGTCAGATCAAATGTAGAGAAAATTGACCTCTTGTGAAACTTAGTTAAGAGCTCATGTACAGGTGGAGGAATGTCACGCTCTGGTATAGTTACATTATTTAGCATACGAGCATCTAAACATACCCTAATACTACCATCCTTCTTCTTTACAATAACCAATGGGTTCACGTAAGGAGAAGGGCATTTTTTAATTATATCCCACTCTAGCATTTTGTCAATTTGACTCTGTACCTCATCCTTATATTGGTAAGGAATTGGGTACATCTTTTGATGGAAAGGATCATTACTCTTCAATTTTATCCTATGGGTATATCCCTTTATTATACCAGGGATTTTAGAAAATATGTTTTTAAAATCGTACATTAATTGATATAAATTTTCACCCAATTTAGAATTTATTGCATAAACATGTTCAATTTTGGCCTTTATGCTGGCATCAATTAATGTATTTTGGACGCATAATAATTGACTAGAAAAGTTATGCAGACCATATTCAAAATTAAGCCTTTCTTTTTTACAAATAAAAATTTTATTATAAAAATCAATTTGACATTTATTTAAAATCATGAAGTCAGCTCCTATTATGGCTTCATGTATTAACCCAGGCATAATAAGGAAAACATGCCCAAACTCTGTATTATTTATTTTGAAGGTAATCCAGACTTGTTTATTTGATAACTTTGTCCTCTTTCCATTTGCTAAAGTTACTTGTATTTGCTTTACTGGCAATGAAGGTATATCCCTTTCTGTACTCACCAGATTTTGATATGTTGACTCTGATAATATGGAAGCTTGACTTCCAGAGTCAATTAATGCTTCAATTCTGATATTGTTTATGTATAAAATTACAATAGGACATTGATAAGTTATAGGTGGTTCGCCTATAGTAAATGGCTCTAAAAAATCAATATCAAGATCTAAAGTATTAAGCATCCACATCTGATCGTTCCCCATTTTGTTAGCACCGGGTCCTTGCAAAGAGGAACTGACATACAAAGACCTTTTTAGTTTAATTTCTTATTACTAGCTTTATTAGTTGGTCTTTTTAATATTGTGGTCACACCACTAGTAGAAGGCTGATTACTTTGATTATCATTTCTATTCCTAACTGTATCGAATCTAACAAATTTTCTTAAGTATGGAGACATCTTATCTCTATCTCTGTATTCATATCTCCTTTTAAACCCTGCAGAAGATCTCATACCAGTATTGACATTAACATTGGATAAAGGATAATTATTTCTCTCTTTATTTAACTTAAATCTATTGTCTATAGATATCTCAGCTACCTCAAGAGCATCTAACACCTCTGAAACCTCTTCTATCGAACAACGATCAGAAGCTATCAGTAACTGTTCGACATTTTTAGGCAAATTATGTCTTACTATTCTCACAATCTGTCCTTCTGATAATGGACAAGCAGTTAATGTTTTCAATCTAACAGCCTGATTTCTAAAAAAACTTGTATAACTACCTTTGCTGATATGGTATTTTTCCTGGGTAATTTGGTATCTAATACTATCTTGCTTATCAGAGTTCCAAAAACTTCCTATAATAAGACATTTAAAATCGCCGTAAGTTACTGGTTTTTCAAAAAGTGATTGCCACCAATCTTTGGCAATTCCATATAAATGGTTGCTACAAACTGCTACTTTTTCTTTCTCTGATAATGAACATATGGAAAATAATTCATCTAAATTATTCAAGAACTCTGAGGGATTTTCTATATACTCTCCCTTAAATGGCTTAATTTTTATAAAACGTAAGGCCATCGAATTATTTGCACTTCCCTCATAATTAACTATTTCTCTAACCGGTCTGCTATCAATTTCTTTAACAACAGTGTGTTCTGATTGATTACTATCACCTTTCTTTACAGATTCTACTTTGTTTATTAGTGATAAATTAATATAATCTTCATATGTCTTATCAATTACTTTCTCTTTTACTAATTCTGTCCTTGTATCATTTACATTTTTCATCTCTATCTGGTTACACATCTGTTGAAATTTTCCCTCAAAATCAATCTGTTCAAGTACTTGTTTAACATACACTTTCTGCTCCTTTCTAAATTCGTCTAAATTTTTATCTAATATTTCCTTGTACTTATCACTATTTTGTTCTAATATATCCGCTTGCTCTTTTATGTCCTTTTGCATACGTTTCAAATTCTCACCTACCTTTGATCGATATTTATGTTCATCGATTCTTTTAATATCTAGATCCTTAAATTTTTCTATTAGTTCCTTTTCTAACTCATCCTTTATATCTACTTTAGTCTGAAATATTGTACTTCTAACACTTCTAATGTCCTCACTAACATTATCAATATGGCTTTTAACTCCACAAATCTCATTGTCAACCTTCAATTTATAACTATCAATTTTTAAAGCTAAATCACTATTATTTATTCTACACTGATTAATAGATTCTTCTATTTGACCTTTCAAACTCTTAATAGTGTTTTCCGAAAATTCACAAAATCTTCTTTCCAATAATTCCTGATTCTTATCATCAATCTGTATAACTTCTATCTTTAAAGATTCAATTACTTCCTCATTCTTACTAAACTTTAAATCAAGATTATCAAATTTATCTTCCACTTCTTTTTTAAAATTCTTTACAATTTCAGAATTATCATCAATCTTTTTATTTATATTATCTATACAAAATCTGATTTCTTCTCTGTCTTTATTTAAGTCTTCTTTAACTTCTCTAATATTTTCTTTAAGAGATCCTAACTCCTCTTTCATATCTTCTTTAAAAGAATCAAATCTAATACTGTTTTTATTACTCTCCTCTTTCATATCTTCTTTAAAAGAATCAAATCTAATACTATTTTTATTACTCTCCTCTTTCATATCTTCTTTAAAAGAATCAAATCTAATACTATTTTTATTACTCTCCTCTTTCATATCTTCTTTAAGAGAATCAAATCTAATACTATTTTTATTACTCTCCTCTTTCATATCTTCTTTAATTTTATTCACTGAATCAACAATACCTTGACTCATTAATTCAAAATGCTTCATGAAATCAAACATCGAGAAGTTCTCTATATTTTTCTCAGTTTTTATTACTTCTTTCTCTACTGTTTTAAAAATTATCTCTTCCTCCTCCTCTATTTCACTATCCATATTTTGAGTATTTTCTACTATTGTCTCAAAATCTACTAATTTCTCCACTTCTTTTCTCTCCTCACAACTATTATCCTCAACAATAAAATTAGACATCTCAACTTCTAAATTTTTATCCCAGTTATTCATTTCTATATTTTTAAAATTCAGTTCTAGTAGTATGCAGTACTTATTATCAATATTTTCAAAAAATAATTCCCTACCAACCTTTCCATCTCCACTCAATTCACTTCTACAATTAATCATAAAATATCATCTTTTAAAACTCTACACTATTTATTATTAACCAATTATATAACTACAACTAACAAAATTGTGTCATGTCATTAATTTTCACACCTATGATCCACAGACAATTTGCACATAATATATTATATTCAATATACATTTAAAATATCTTAAGAATTGACATGGTCATATTACAAAATAATTATTTGCCACATTTTCATAATTTACATATTTATTTACTTATTAATTTAAAAATAACCTAGTATTTAATTTTTAAATAATCATATTATAGATACCATATGAAACTATAATAACTTTAATAATAAGATTTTTATTTTAATATTATAATTAACATCTAACCAATTATAACTACTATTATAGAAATACTAAACTATTTATATTTAATAAAATATACTAATCATTAATTAAGCCCTAAAAGTTGTGCATCAAAATCCTTAACTAAATATCTAGCCTACCACGTTTGGGGCCAAAATCCTTACTACCGTTTGTACCCTCACTTCCAGAAATATATAATATAACTTAAAATATGACTAGCTCAATTAAATTGTTATGCTCGGCTAAAATATGTATAACTATTATTAATATATTTTTATAATACTATATCTTATCAGATTTAGTACAACTAACAGAAAATTAATATAGTTCAATATCATGCACTAATTAAATAAGTATTTATTAAATCATGAGACTATGAAGTGAAGTTACAAGTGGTAATATGAATTTACATTGAGCCTATGTCTTCTAAGACATTATCTCAATGGCATAAGAATACTATTACCTCTTTATTATCTCACTAATACATCTATAGCACTCCTATGTCTTTTATAAAAATTAACTAACTTCAATAATAGTAATAAATAAATCTCAATCTTTTATCAAAGAAATATAACTAAATAATCTCAGGTTCTTTTAATTATCTTAAAGTAATAATACTTCTTGCAGATAGGCATGATAAGGGATTTAATATCAAACCTAACTACACCTAACTTATAATAATAATAAATAACTAATAATAATAATCTCCAGTGTATAAGTTAACCTTATCTATTTTATTATACTACTAATCATTAAGAAAACAAGTAAATCATCTACATGTCTTTCATCTTCATATAGTATCTTAATTGAGAATATAATAAAATCTTATAATTTAATAATATGTGGCAATAAATAATATTATACTCTTATATTGTGCATTATAATTATTTTGTGACCATTATAACATAATATGTTAATGTTAACAAATTTTTATAAATTATATTAAGAAAATACTGTATTTTTTTTAAAAAAAATAATAATTTAATTCATATTGTGCAAATATTATGTTTTATTCAAATTATCTGTTGTCAAATGCTGTGGTGCAAAATAATGAATTCGACACACTTTTAAAACAACTTAAACAAATTTATTTACATCAACTTTAATAAACAACTTATATACATTATTTACATTACAAGTGGAAATCAAGAAAAATAAAAATAAGAAAAATAATAATACAAGATTCTTACATTGTTATTATTTCCATAATCCAAAATAAATAATCCATACATTTCTTAAATGTTTTATCAGTAACATTTAATTGAGTTTATGAACTTATATTTTACTAGATATCATTTATAATCACTTAGTACAATAAAAGGCTTTTATGTAAAATATCACTTATGTAGCACATGTAAAATAAACAAACTTTAATAATTAAAATGCTACTCCATTTAAGTATTATAGCTATTTCTATTATAATGTAACTATTATGTATTACATTTATTATTAGCATTAACTAAATATCAACTAATGTATAGATTGATATAACTTTGTAATATTATGTGACTTTTATTGATTACATAATTATTTACTTCATTCTGATGTAATTTCATAATATATGTCTTACCAAAATATGCAATACATATATGTTCTTTTCTTAAAATAATATTTTTAAAATTATTCAACAATTTTGTGAAGACGAAATTTTTATTTATAAATTACCAATTTATAAAGTTATTATATTAAAATAAAATTCTATGATTCTTTTCCATTTAAACTATTATTCTTCTCTACTTGTTATTCCTATTCCCTCTTAATAAAACCCTATCTTCAAATATCATTCTAATCTTATTTAACTTCAGTATCAGCTTACCAATTTTTTTTAAAAAAAAGACTATCCAAACTCTATTATATCTCATCATCTATATCTGATAAACCCTTCAAACAAAATATAACTTTCTATATAAAATTAATTTAACTTGTCTAATAAAAAATAAAAAAAATATAGATATATTTTTTTTTACTTCTTACTAACTTGAAAATAAATATAAATGACTCATACTAATATAATAAATCAAATTCCTAATATTGTAACAGAAAACATTAAAGTGTATTCACAAAAGAATCATATAATTATTTCTGGATAACTCTTATTACGTTGTAATAAATTTATATTGTAAAATAAAGTATGCATATTAAAATAAAACTATTATTGATAATATTATGCGTGTATGTTCTTTAAATATTTATACATTCACTCAACAATCAAATAATATTTGGTTTATCTAAAGAAAACAAAGCAAAATACATTAAATTATTAATATTATATAATTATTACCATAAATGATACTCCAATTTATAATCAGCCAAACGATGTCCTCCAGGATTATAGTTTTACAAAAATAATATCACATTTATACTCAACAATTATTCTTAAAATATTACGTGTTGTAAAATTATATAAAAAAAATAAACTTTATGAAATTAAGTGTTATATTAATATGTAGTTACTTTTAAAATGTACCTCTCTTATCTCTAATAGATCAATAAATAATTAAATATCTATGTTAGTTAAGAAAACAAAATATGTTACATAAAATCCAACGGTGTCTTCTTTCCACCCACAATTGTTCTTTTTTTCCTAGGCACAACATTTTACCAACACCACTTCCTTTTTCCGGTACATCACGTGTTTAAACAGTTTTTATGAAATAAATGGAAAACGTTTTTTTTTTTAAAAAAAAAAAAAAGATAAAATAAGTTCCACCATAAAGAAACAAAATAATAATTAAAACAGTTTATAGGATCCGGATTTATTTAAAAGTTATTATCTTCCTAGGATTAATCAATAGTTAAATGTTTAATTTAAGTTTTTATAAAAATTGACTTGGATATCCTCGTATACTTTTGTGCGCATTTCTTTAAATATTCAGCAAAACATTTTTTAAAATTTTCTATATAACCAGCATATAGAATTTAAATATTATAACGTTTTTTATAGGTATTTATTTATCAATTAAATTTCTGAATTATCAGTTTTTTAAAAAAATCTATCAACTCTAGTCTTTTAAATAACAAAGACTTAATAAGGCAAGTATTTCTGCAATTATTATTAACTTCCATATCTTTACCAAAAGATATATTAAAATATATAATTTAAAAATACTTTCTTCATAAAGAAGTATTTATCTTTCTTTAAAATATTTGTTTATAAAAAATTAATTATAATCAACTTTTAAATTCATATAATGTCCAATATATTATTTTTATCCAACTAGTAATTCTCTTAGTTAATCCAGTGTTCACTATATTTTTAATATAAGGTTTCCAACACATTTTATCATTATACGATATTTTCATGATTATTTGATAGTAAAATTGAGCCTTGATAGAGACGATCAATAGGGAATTATGACTAAATTAGCACTGCATATTAAACGGTAAACTTTTATAAAATTATTTAAAACTACTCTCTTATAAATTAAGAAACTATTACGAGAGCGTCTATAATTTTTTACTTAGCTATATTTAATAGCACACTTCACTTAAAAGAAATTACAATCACCCTTGAACAATTGAACCTCCGTTTTTATACCGGAATAAATTACCCACTTGATTGGTAAATTAAACAATCACCTTGCTAGCCTATTTACATATCTTACCAACAATACGAAATTAAAAATAAATAATGACTTATTTAATATTTATTATTTATTACATTATTTAATTCTTAAATTAATTTTTATCATTTATTTAAATCCATTAAGCATTTTTAAAAATATATGTTTTACTTTATTTCACTTTTAACTTTTATAAGACTATTTTTCTAAACAAACTAAGTCTATTTTTATTCATTATATTTTTTAAACAGTATTTTAAAAATCAGTTTTAATATTTCACACTAATTATTTTTATTTTTATCTCGTGATAGCCAATATAATATTTATAAATTTTATAATAGAATTTTAAAACAGTTTTGCAACTTTACTAAAAAAACTTACAAGCATATGTGTACATATGTCTATCTGTCACCTGACTTACAACACAGATATAAACGCTTGTAATTATCTAAAAATAAACTAACAATTCAATTTTATAAAATAAATATTTTTTAAAACAAATAATATACTATAACAACTTTAAAATAATAATTCGATATTATAAAATCAAATATTAATCTTCTCTTATATACTATTAATAACAAAAATATTTATATTCACTTACTAAATATTAATCTTTATCAACAATAAATATATATGCATTTAATTTTAACTTGTCTTTTTTTTAAAACTTTTAGCTTTAAACATTTATTTACAAAACTTATTAATGCAGTATTGATCATGGCCAGTTTTCCCAACCATATAATATTATCATTTTTTTACTGAAACGTCTCCCTCAAATATTAGCACAATTTCACATATCAAATATTCATAGTTTACTTTAGTTAAACTTTTGAAAGATTATTATAAATAAAATCAACATCATATAGCTATAATATATCTTAAATTTAAAATTTTTTAATAAATTGATATAACAATTTATGGAGACCCATACAAAAGGGCACAATATATATATATATATATATATATATATATATATATATATATATATATATATATATATATATATATATATATATATATATATATATATATAATGTCTCTTCATAAGATCACCTTAGCTTTCTTCTCTCATTAGACATTGTTCCCCAGATCTTGAGATTGAACTAGTCTGGATCAGATATCCAAAGATTGTTCACTGAATCCTTGTTTATGCTTTCAAGAGGTATAATTCTTATTCATGGATAAGATTGGCGCTTGAGAAGGGATATAGCCCATACTCATAAATATACATACTTGAACCTTAGGGAAATATTTATACATACACAAATCTTAGAATAAGATTATGGGTAGATGATTAAAATGGTGTCCCAATGAATGGGCTGTGAATAGTAGTGAATGGGTATTAAAATGGCATCCTAACATAATTTAAAAGAGCTTTCCAAATGAAAGTTGGAGAACAATTTTTTTTTAAAAAAAAAAAGAGATAGAGGAAACAGAAAGAGTTTAAACATATATTTGGAAATATAGTTAAATGTTGACATATTTTGTGATGTCTGTTTCATGATATATATATATATATATATATATATATATATATATATATATATATATATATATATATATATATATATATATATATATATATATATATATAAAGTCATATAGTTCATAAGATAGGGGTTTAAGAATTTTACCAAAATTTGGGATATTATAAAACAATATCTTTCAATAAGGATAAAAATAAAAGAGGAAGGTCTATCAGGTGGGTGATGCAGTGAACTACTGAGAGCCGGGTGATGAACCTGGCACATAATTGGAATAGTATTAGATATAAATGAACAGAATAAATAGATAGATATAGGTGCAGATAAAATGAAGCCAAAGAATAAGAAAAAAGTGGAACAGTAGAAGGTGATGGATGGGAAAGAAGTAAATGTAATGTAGATGATTTTAGAAAAATTAGAAAGTCTAGAACTCTGAATTCAGAAAATGGATGAGAGGTTTGAACTGAGATTTCAGGATATAGAATGGAGATCGGTGATAGAAAGCAAAATATTCAAGAAAAAAGGGGATATGAGGGAAGTGAAGGAGAATGTAAAGAAAAGTTCGAGAAGTAGAACAATAAAGAAGTAGAAGGGATTTTAGATGAATGAGAGAGGAATATAAAACAGAAGCCAAAGGCTTGTGAGGCAGATAGATTGGAGAACATGGTTAAATGTATAGGTATGACAATGCACACCAACGTGAACCACTTCTTAAAGATATGGTCATTTGAAGGTCAAATGGGGAATCTCCTGTAGAGCATCTGCAAAGCCTGTGAAGATACTATGGTATGAATTCCATGCCAGAGGAAAATAAAATAGTGTTAGCATTTAGTAATCTAAACAGCATCATCCAAGTGTGGTGGAAGTGGCAGAACTACTTTATGTGCTGGACATGAGCGCATATGACCATAGTGTCCTCTTGGAATGAGGAAGTCCAAGATCAGCAAAGTACTAAGCATGGGATGGAAATGGAGAAGCAATATATAAAAAAAGAGGTGACCATAGTTACAGTCCAAGATGGCAATATGAGCCAGAAGCATGATGTCCACCACGCAAAACAAATTATGATCAAGAAAAGGGGCCTTGGCCATCGAAGCAGAATGGTGGTACAGATAAAAGATAGAATAAAGGCGTTTAAGATGCCATTCAAATACACAAATGGTATTTGAAAGCTATTGTACCAGGGGGATATGTAACAGTAGCTGGGTTCAAATATGGTTGCCAAAGTAAATAAAATGTAATTATAATTATAAAAAGTTAATTATGAGTTGTGTTATGAATTAAATAGGTTGATGCGGGAAAATTTTATAAATAGTCATTCGAACCCTGTTACAAAAGTGTATGAATGAAATACGTTAATCAGTTAATGGCATGAATGTATATATATATATATATATTTGTTGTACATGTTATTGTTAAGTGTGTGTTGAATTATTAACAGATTTATATGTGAGGATATAGAAAAGTGATTATATGCTGAGTTGTTATTTTTTATTTGTGTTATATATATATATATATATATATATATATATATATTGAATATGTTTTAGTAAATAGGGGTTTATAGAAAATTGAATATTATGCAAAGAGATTCATGATGATCAATCATCACCATTAGTATTATTAAATCCCAGTATGAAATAGGATAATTTTAATAGATGCCTATAAGTTTATAAAGATGAATTTATTGTTGTGAGTTTATTAATAAGCCATGGCTGGTATCATCATCACTATTATAATCATTATTATGATATCACTATTATTATCATTATTATGATATTATTATCATCATCATCATTATTACCTTTATTGTGATAAATAATCTAGTTAAATGGCCATCAATATCAATAATGGTCTTCACATGCTTGTTTGGAAGCCATTAATTGGATTATACATGTCT
>JAQFVV010012426.1:1140808-1352833 GCA_028023455.1 Epiperipatus broadwayi | reverse complement strand
ATATATATATATATATTAGATATGTATGTTTAAAATGCTTTATTTTTAGTTCAAGAATCCAAGATGGCCTTTTTGAAAAGATTTGTACCTCGATAAGAAGTTTAAAATAAATGTTTAAATTAAAAGCATTGATAAATCACCAAAAATCCATTCACTGTGGAATCTCTATTCATTAATTAGTAGATATTCTACATTGTTATCTAAATTAAAAACTAACATAAAATTATATTGAAATATTATTGATCCTTATTGAGGAACAAACTTTCTAAAATTAGAATAAAACAATGGTTTCGATTGTTTATTTAAAATTGAAAATGACCTGTGGCAGCAGAAATTGAATACGAGTAGGAAGTGATAAATAGTGGCCCTTTTGATAAAGAAAAGAGACCAGAACCAGACAGAGATCAGACAGAAAGAGAGTTGTGGAAATCACACCATGATGATCGAGTAGTAAAAAGGGTAAATCACTGCCCTTTCCTTCCTGAGACCTGAAATCTATCATTATGCTGCTGCTCAAACATGTCTTCAAAAGACCCATCTGCCACCAATGTTCGCCCATACAACTCATCCGGGGAAACTCCAAGGAAAATGTGAAAGAGCTTGAATACTTCCATCCAGATGTCTGAAACTACTATCGTAAGAGTATAAATGTATTTTTGTAAATCTTTTAACTGATTCTTTAACTCTTTTCTTTTAAATTATAATATTTCATTAACTCAAGCTCACCATAATTTTTAATATTTTGATTAATTGACTATGAATTTAGTTATTTGTTTTATATTAATCTTAGCATGAGATTTCATGCTTTGATTTTTTTTTTTATTTCAATTGGCTTCACTCGCAGGGACTCAAACAGAGAAATTTGCTAAAAGTGCAAATTATGTTTATTTTTGGATGGGAACATTAACAAAGAATGATTTAATTTAAAAATAAAATAATTTTGATCTATTTTTATATTGCAAGTGAAGCCATGTTGATATATATATTTCTAAAACAAATCTGCCATTATTTTAAATAAATTTTGTATAGATTTCCCAGAATGGGATTTTATTATTTTATATTTCCATAATTCAAAACAGAATAAAATATGCTGTAGATTGTTGACCTAGTAACAGCACCACTAGATATTGTCAGTTAATTATCTTGCCTTTTTTTTAAGTTAGGAAAAAGGGAAGAGGAAATTTTTTTGAGAATTAAATTCCCTTATTTCTATATGTATGTTTCTTTGTAGGTTAAATATTTATATAAAATAGTTGGTTATGCAGGTTGGTCTCTATGCAATATTAGATCATTTTAAGGCTATTTAATTATACTTCGTTCCTATTTAATAATTATAATATCTTGGGTTAATAAAGAATGCTTGGAGTATCATGAACAGACCTAAAATGGTTATTGATTTGGTGATTCGGAGTTACCTTCCACTTTTGCATATGTCTGTGAATCAGATAGTGTGGCTGAGATAGAGTAGGTTTACTGGCATGATACCCATATAGACTGGCATGTTGCCTCTCCGTAAATCCTATTTTTTATCGATATATGGACAAAAATGTGGACGTAAAGATTTTTCTTCTTATTCTTCGTTGGAATAGACATACGAGTGTCCGTAATATGGCTCTTATTTTCTTACTTACATTTTGTCTCTCCTTTGCATTTGTAGATTTATTAACCTGACATTGTTTTGCTCTTCTTTTGCCTATCTAATACATAAGCCATAGGGAAATGATTCTACTGAAAGAATCTTTGACCTGAGTAATTGACACTTTTGTTCGTTTGCGTAATTAGTTAAAATTGTTTGATTTTGGCTAATCCACATTGTATTTTATTATAGGTATGATTTTACTTGTAAGTCCAACTAAAGTTACTTGTTTGCTTGATAATTAACTGATCTATTTTTTATTAATACCACTTACAGTTTTAAAGTTATTTATAAGCTATGCCAGCAAGTTCCACTAATGTCATAAAACATTAGTTGTGAAAAATCGGAATTATTATTTTTATAAAGAGAAATAAATCAATTTTTCTTTTATATGTTAGTGGAGTAAAAAATCAAATTAGTCTTATTATGATCGTTTATTTAATCAATGTCTTTTCAATAGAAAATGTTTTTTTTTTTTTTTTAAATCGGGTATAAAGAATTCATTAAAATAGTCATTCTTATATATGTGTGTTAGGCAGATGTTTAAACCTGCCACTGCATTACAAGCTTGTACTAAGTGTGCACAGTGAATTTTAAAATCCATGATCATTTAATTAGAAAATCATTCTTGTTATTTTAAAAGGAGAATAAATGTAAACAAAAGTAATGGTGTATAAACTTCACAAAATAAATTGTACAAACTCAATAATGTCAATGTTAACTGCTAATATAAATAAAGTCATCATGAACTCATATAATTACAGAGTTAATTGAACGATTGTATTTTTTGTTTTTAGAGCTTGAGTTAAAGATTAATGTAGAATGCCTAATAATTTTTAAATACACATGGGTTTCGTTTTTCATGATAAAAAAGTTCCTCAGAAAACACATGCAAAGAAAATTGCGCTAAAATAGATGTAACTTACATTGAAAAAGGGGAGTTGCGGTCTGTGATTTTTCAAAATTTGCATAAAAGCAAAGCACCAATGTAAAATTACTTTAAAAGTCGCGCAAAAAAAAAAATAAGGAAATAAAATATGACTAATAAAAAATTTTAAATTTGAAAAAAATTGATACAAGACAAACTTTTTTAAACTATAATATTTACTTTTATTCAAAATAATATATTTTTATGCATAATTTACAGTACAGTAATTTACATTTTTTATACACATTATAATTATTATGATTTTCTGGTGACAATGTAATTAGTAATTAATCTTTGAGATGATGATTTTATTAATTGTTTACGAAGCTCGCAATATCCAGACATACAACCATTTAGCTCTCATTGGAATTTAAGAGCACATTAATGATTAGTGTCATTAATAAGAAAATAATTGATTACGTTCTTTTTTAAAAAGCAAAAACAGAATGTAATTTAAAATGCAAAATTAACACGCACAATGTTTGAACAAATTTACATTATAAACTTGTAAAATATACATAAAATGTGGAAATCATGATTTTAATCTCATTATTGCATAAAATCGTACTATTATAAAGCATTGAAAATATTGAAATTACTAAGATGAAAGTCGAATTCCAATAACATGCTATTACTTTCAATATAACGTAAGTGCACCAAATTTATTATTTAAAGTAATAGCGCATTATCGGAGTTGGAATTCCGGTGAAACACAAATCGTGTTAAATAAGTCCGCATAAAAAGAGACCCAGGTGTATATATATATATATATATATATATATATATATATATATAACTGACACAGACTTCCAGTGTTCTTCGAATCATTTTATTTTCTTTTATTTTAAATAAATTTTGATTTTTAAATATACCTATCAACCAATTGCCTAAGTTCTCACTAAAATATATAATTAAATTGAATCTCATGCTTTAAGACCCTGCTGCTGGGATGGTGAAAGTAAAGGAATTCAATCATATCGTCAAGAAAGGCTATTGATTAGATCTTTGACCTGGAGATATAGGTAAATAGGGCAGAATTCACAATGTACCTGATTTATATATCTTGTACATGGTCAGACTCGAGGTACTTTACCTGTATTCAGGGGTTTGTTAGATCGATATGTGTTTTTCGACCGGTACATTGTAAATATTTTATCGTCATAAAAGATTAACATTCATTGGAGCCATGAACAAACTACATTTTGTTTTACACTTTCCTTAACTCTATATATGGAATGTATAGTCGCTCATGTTTTGTCGAAAAACAATGATTACAATACAATGATATTGTTTATTGAACTGTAATTTTTTTTTTTTTTATTAAGAAAAAATTTAGTGTCAGGTAGCTACATTTGATAATTATAATAGTTTCATATATTAGTTCAAAGTTTTGCAACCAATTTGTGTGGTATTGTCATAATATTTACTGCAATTGTCTGAGATGTCGTCTCATCGTCACAAATAATAATCTGTGCCCATGTGTCTACAAAGAGACGCTCTGGCACAAGGAGTCTATCTCTGTTTTTCATGCCCTTTATTATTGTTTTAAAAGTTATACAAGGATCACTATGTCCTTGTCTGAAGATATGCTGGCACCTGGTGATCCATAAGGCATGTAGTAGGCATGCCGCTAGCCAGATAGTTGCATAATTTCCTTCTTTAATTGCCCGATCAATTGACAGGACATTGCCACAGCCAGAGGAAATGTTTGCAATAATTTTATTTCTAATGCAACTCAGGTATGAGCAGGCATAGAAGATGTGCTCCAGTGTTTCTTCATGCATATTACAGAGTTTACACATGGGGTTTAATTGACAAAATCCTCTTTGCATCACCAAAAATTGACTGGTGGGCAAGGAGGACAAGTTAAACTTGATTATAAAATCGACCAGCTTTGGTCCTATGCACCAGTATCTGGACTTCTTAAGCATTTGTTTTACAGACAGTCTTAATCGGGTAGACAATGGGTTTTGATTTGGGAAAAGGATTTTGTATACTTCCCAATATGTTTGCTTAGCTTTCTCTAATTGCTCGGAAACTGAAAATAGAGTCCCCAGTTGTTCTTGCAGTTCTTTGACCAATTTACTGTGTATGGGTGGTGGTGTATCTGTGGGCTCCACAGTGTCTTCACTCTGATCCTTTTCTTTTTTATTGTGGATTTTCCTGAGCACTGAAAGAGCTCTTTGAACAAAAAACACCTTGTCGGCATGGACACCAAGTCCATTCAGGTCACGTGGTCTCTGCACCTTGGCCAGACTGATGCATACAGTTTTTCTCTTCCACATCATCTTGGTGCAGGCTGAATTTATAGCATCCTGAAAACCCTTGGTCAGTTTGAAGAAGGGCAGGTAGTAGTTTATACGTGGAAACACCATCATATTTAACAATGCCACCTTGCCTGGGAGTGAGAGGGAGATCATTGAGAGAGAGTTTGTTACCTTCTTGGTTTTGTCCAAAAGATCCTGCTGGATGGCCCTCCTCATCACTGTTTTGGAGAGGGCAATTGGAAACCCAAGGAATTTCTGTGGATTTCCTGTATATCTTGATGGTACTGTAACACCCCTACTGATTTTCCAGACAACAGATTTGTCTGGGTTGACAGCCAGATTGAATTTTCTCGCATATCTGTCCAGCAGTTGGTATAACCTTGGCAGGTATTTCTCAGAAGGGAGGAAAATGGTAACATCATCCACATATGAAATGTGGTGGAGTTCCTCCTTTAGTGCTGGCACAAAGACTCCTGGTAGTTCTTTTTCCACATCTTCTAGTAGGGGATTCAGGTAGGTAATGAAACAAAGGGTGCTTAGTGGGGACCCCTGGGGGATTGATAGATGTGGTCTGAAACCAGGTGCCAGGGAGCCATCAAGTGATGTGTGAATTGACCTGTTTAGCAACAAGTTAGCAATGATTTTAACATAGACAATAGGTACTCCATAGTGCCTTAATATGGATAGTAGTTTTGCTGGCATCATGGAGTCAAAGGCAGCTGCAAAGTCTATTTGAACAGCAATGGGCCCTGATTTTCGATGTGATCTTACATGCTCCACCAGCAGCATGAAGCGCTGCACCGCCTCAATGGTGGATGTGCCTTTGCATGCAAACTGGTGTACAGAGATCCTGGTAAGTAACTGCTGCTGGATCCTATCCTTAACCAATGATTCAATTGATTTGATGATTAGTGGGGACATTGAGATAGGTCTAATGTTAGATAAACTGGATGGATTGGTGAATTTTTTCATGTATGGTACAAGAGCAATTGGATACAGGTCAGGAACACTTTGAAAGTCCCCGGCCAGCATATCAACTACTCTCCGTACTATCGGAGCTGTGAAATGGCCAAGGTGCAACAATACAAATCGGGGAATGCCATGTAAACCAGGATGCACATGTTCAGGATAGGATTGAAGCTTCTGGATGATTTGTTCCTCTGTTATATTGTGTTCACCAACTTCTTGTTTATCATTCCAGATGTTACTGATGTCAAACTTTTGACTTTGGAGTTTTCTCTTGAAGTGCTCATGGATCTTATTTAGCATTGCAGCCCCAGAGTAGTTATGGGTGTCTATGTTGATTAATGATGGGGTAGGTCTTTTTGAAGCACCAATAGCCCATCTCAGGTAGCTCCACGTCCAATTTTGTTGTGTTGCCAAATAGATCTTTGCCCTTTTTGTCGCAACATATTGTGCAAGCACCCTCTGTTTCTCCCTGTACTGTTTCTTTAACAACATGATCTCCCCAATTCCAGCATCAATTGATGATAATTCACTGACTCTCTTGCCAATGACATCCAGCTCCCCAAGCAGCCTGTTTGGGCCTTTAGTTTTTCGGGTGAAATTGTTTATCAGGGAACTAATTACCCCTACAAAGACTGAAAACGCCTCAAGAGGTGACAATGAGAGAATCTGGATCTTGTGGAAGAGGATATAAGCTTCCGAGAAGATCCATTCAGATGTGCTGGCCTTGTTAAGCATTCTTATTGTTTTGATTTGGCATGAGGGGGTTAGTGATATGGATCCAGTTGAAGGGAAATCAACATGGCCAGATGATCAGAGAATGGAACAATTTGCAATGAGGCATGTAGCTCATGGTAAAGTTCTGGACTATAATAAAGTAAATCAATTAGGGTTTTGTGCTGCCGTGTGTAAAATGAGTATGCATTGGTGGGAAAACACCCTTCCCCACACAACAGCACTCTGTTGAGTTTATGCAAATATTTTTGATTAAACTGTTGATAGGCCATGTTGAAGTCCCCAAACAAAATGACAGGTGGCACTGCTGATGCAAGAATAGAATTGATCCTGCCTATTGTGAAGTCGATCTGCCTGGTGTCCTTCTGCATGTAGACATACATTAGAATTATTGACATTCCAGAGATTGTGATTTCTATTATAATTAAATCATTGTTGAGGTATAGAGTTCTGCTTCTTTCTATGTTCAGTTGTTTATTAATGAGAATGGCAACACCCGAGGTGGCTGTGTTTGATTGATAGAACTGAAAGACACCAAACTGATCGAGGATTTGTATTATTTTACTGTTGGTATTCAAATGAAGCTTTGTTTCACTCAGGCATACTATATGCATCTGACTATTCTTGAACCATCTTTGCAGAGCATATGCTCTATCCAAGGAGTTTAATCCTCTGACATTCACACCACCGATGTTAAGTTGCATGATGTTGATGTTTTGGCTAGTCTCCTAATCCGCGCATCAATCTTTTTGCGATTTAAGCTTCTGCACTGAGGAGGGTCCATCAAATTGCAGGACATCACCTGTCTCAAGTCCTCTGAGGTAACTTGTGAGTTTTGCTGGTCCTTGACTGGTCTTCCAATCTGGATATTACAAGGGTGTGGCTGCTGCAGCTCTTCCAGTCGTAATTTTTTGTCTGTGTCTGCCATTCTAGATCTCTTTTTATCATACTTTTTCCTTGGACTCCTGGATCTACCACTCACTGGCCGAGCTATTGCTTCTTCAATGTCAGAAACAGACCACAAATTTACAGACTCTTCACCTTGAGAGCCAGAGGAGTTCTGTGTTTTTCTCTTGCCTGTGTGATTCATAGGATGGTCTACAGGACTAGGTGCTGTAGCTTTACTTTGACTACTGACAGTGGTTATATCTGATATTTCATTTATGAGACACTTGTTCTCTTGGGGTAAAGTGTCTGCCCCTAGCTTGAGCATTGTTTTGCTAGGGCTGTAATCAGCCAACATGAGATTTTCTGGTGTCAGCTTCTTTTCAATTGCATCAATTATAGTACCACTGGGTTCTGTTTGCGGCTTTTGTTTTTCAGCTAGATCATTAGACCAATTATAATATGTCTGCACAGCTTCATCACCATAGGAAGAGGCTGTGTGCTTCAAGCTATAGGAGGAATTCACACACCGGTGGGCTCTACTATTCCTGCCCTGACACCTTTGACATATTTTCTTTGGGTAGGCTTTTACTAGATGTGATCTCTCCTGACATATAAAACACTGTGGTTTCACCCCGCGAAAGGATAGATATAAGGTGCAGTTGGGCTCCTCCAGAATTGAGGGTAAATCAAGTAAAGACACTCCATTCACAAGTTTGATAGTAAAAGCCACAGTGTTTGATGGCAGCTCTAGTCCTACTCTTCTTTCACCCAAGTATTTGAAGGCAGTGATGTTTCCAAATTTGGCCAAGGGTTTCTGCAGGTTTCCACTGGTGAAGTTCATATAACAATTCCTTACTATCCCATGATGTTTCCAAATTTGGCCAAGGGTTTCTGCAGGTTTCCACTGGTGAAGTTCATATAACAATTCTTTACTATTCCATGCGCTACTCTTGGCCTAGCCATATCTATTTTGACAAGATACCTTCCATTGAGAAAATTGTGCTCTCGCCTGAAAATCTCTTTCTGAATTATATTCTGGATTTCCACCACAACGTATCTTCTGTTAGGGTGGTGATACACCCTTTTAATTGCATCAGCTAGCTGGTTTTCTTTTATTAGTGAGAATAATTGATCTGTTGGAAATTGGAAGAGATTGCATTTATTATTTGTAGTAGTCAAAATCAGAGTATGATCATTATTATAGTTTTGAAATGAATTATACAGAGTCAGAGGTAGCCTGTCATTGAATTCAGTGCTCACTGCTTCATAACTATCAATGTCTATTGAGGCATCTTTTAATTCAGTGTTGTGCACATTGAACTCACTGGTCATCATATTTTCCTCCTCATCAAAATCAATAAGAAATCTTCCTGACATTTCATCTTTTGGAGTATGGTTTTTCATTGTGCTCTCTCCCTTTCCAGCTGCCATAGCATGGGTTATGGTATTATTTGAGTTGAGATCACTTGCACTAGATTTTAACTTATCTGCATATGACATGATTTTAGTAGTCATAGAAGTATTAGATTTATAGACATTTTGAATATTTGAATTACTATTAAGCCAAGAAAATTGTGTTCTTTTTTGCATTTCCTGCTTTTGAGGTATGGTAGAAAAAGGCTGAGAATGTGGAGTATTTCTACTGTTCTGCCAAATTTCCCAATCATTCATATTATTTTTAAGTAGATTCCTTCCCCTTTGTAATATTTTTTTAGGCATCAAAACCTCTTGAGGATCAATTTTTCCACTGTTGTATCATGTTTGTCACTTGGGATTCTGATTCCAGTGTTTTTCTCCTGAAATTGGCCTTCTTTATTGTGAGATCCAGACACTTCCAGTACAGTGCCATCTGTGGTGTCTATTTTTGTGAAATTTTTAGTTCCAACCAGTTCCAATTTTGCATTTATTACTGTGAGCTTATTTTTGACTTTTGCCTTCTGAGATTTTAGAGTATTGAGCAAATGTTGATCAATAATTGGTATCCTAACTTTGTTTTGAGTTTCTATTAATTTTTTTGTGATATTTTTATAAGAATCTGGTGTTTTTGTTATAACATTATTTTTGGTTTCATTCTCAATTTTACTCTTTTTATCAGAATTTTTTGTCATTGTATTTAGCATAGATTTCTGGGGTATATAATCATTGTTGATACTATTTTGTGTTACTTTGACAGGTTTTTTAAGGTTTTCTTTAATTTTACTGTTTGAATTCTGAGTGTGACAGCTCATTTTCTTTCTGCTCTGTTTAGACTGAGGCTTCTCCCCAGAATCCATTTTGAACTGTTTATCAAAACGTTTCACAATGGAAATGAAGTTCTAATAATCTAATTTCCCTTTTTTAATGCCTTTAATCTTTTGAATATTTAAGAAAGTCTCTTACCTTTGCTGTAATCCTAATAAGAGGTCAATTTTTCAACAAATTCACAGTAAATCCAATACAAATAAAATTACTTGATGTGTCCCTTTATTTGCTAGTATGCGCCACATAGTGACACCCTATTGAACTGTAATTGTACTGTACTTTCAACAAATTTACAACACACAAACACATACACACATATATATATATATATATATATATATATACCCCAAAGACCCTTTGGCTAACTGTTAATAAATATATAATTGATTATGTAAATGGTAACTATTAAAAATAAGTACTATTGTAACTATCTCAAAATACACTTCTAAAGTATAATATCTACCGAAATTAATATTTCATAATAACTAAATATAATAAACTAACTAAGTTCAAATATAATAATAATAATAATAATAATAATAATAATAATAATAATAATAATAATAATAATAATAATAATAATAATAATAATAATAATAATAATAATAATAATAATAATAATAATAATAATAATAATAATAATAATAATAATAATAATAATAATAATAATAATAATAATAATAATAATGACAACAACAACAACACTAATAAGAAATCAGGATTCAAATTAAATGATCAGCTCATCTATTTTACTAATAATTTAAATTGCAACTAGCTAATTAATTACAATTAAAAAACATGGTTCAATTAAAAATACTAATAAAATTTTGAAACTTCTTAACATGAGATATTCAGCAAGGTACAGTCGTTTAAAATTGAGGATATATCCCAAAAGATATACTAATAGCATAGTAATAATACAACTACTTAATTGATATAACAGAACTATCTCTTAATATTTTCATGTCTTAAAGTACACTTAGAATAATCCTAAATTAACTTATGAAATTTATTATGAACAATAAATTAATTACTATTCTTTTATAAAATAATATTTAAATATTACTTTAACTAAATTTCTTGTCATTATCATTACATACAACTCTAGACTATTTAATATAATTCAGATGTATTTTCTGCCAATAACAATAGATAAATTAATACCTAGTAGTTAAATATAATGGGGGATTATACATATATTTAACTTCCCTCACAAAACAATTCTTAAAATCATAAATCTAATTAAAAATTAATACTCTTCAAACATCATATAGTGATTTATTTATTATGTGACATTCATAAAAAAGTATATTCTCAATCATCTGGTATATATTTATCATTTAGACATTTGGTATGTAACACTGTTACAATTTTTTTTTCTATTTCTTTACCTGCTTCTTTTAATATATCAATTATAATTCCATCATTACCTGGAGCCTTTCCCTACTTCATAAATTTAATTGCATGACTCACTGCATCATTTCAAAATATTGGCAATTATATTCTTGACTGCATCATTTCAAAATATTGGCAATTATATTCTTGATCGAAGACTTCTTCCAATTTTATGATGTCATCTCTCTTTTTAGTAATAATTTCAACTTTTTTTTTCCTATTGCAGATATAAATTTCCTAACAATAAATATCAAAATGTGATTTTACAGTCTTAAAACTTTTATTTTCTTCTATAGCTTTCCTTGCTAGTTCACAGTTATGCTTTCTTATATCAATTTTCAACTCTTTTCCTACCATTTTACAAAATTCAAGATATTCATTCCTTTTAATGCATCATTTTTGTATATCTTCATATTCCTTTTTTTGTTCATAAATTCTCTAGTCTTAGTAAAAATTTTATTGTTTAGTTGCTGCTTTTTTCTATCAGCTATCTTTGTTGCAGTTGTTAAAGGTGTATTAGCTATTTTCATATTAATTTCTTTGAAATCTGAATCATGTTCAAAATCTACTAATACTTGAAACTGATTTGTAAGTTTTAATTTAAATTCATAAGATTGTTTCAGAAGATTAGGAATATCAACTGCAAATAGTGTTTTTCTTAATAATTTTTGTCTATCTAGGTTTGCATTAACAAATATCTTACATCTTACTAGTGATGACCACTTCCTGTGTTAAATTTATTAAGAACATTACAATCTTGAAATATGTATTTTCTGTTAGTCAAATCATACTCCATTTCTGCAGTACCTTCATTTAAATGCTTCTATGTCCATTTTCTTTAAACATTTTCCTCAAAAAAAAAATCATAATATAAAGTTTTTCTTTTTCTGCAACCTCCACAAGTATATGTCCTCTCTCATTTTTATTACCATAACCAAAATTGCCTACAGAACATTCATCTTTTATTTGTTTACCAATTCTAGCATTAAAGCCCCCACAACAATTTTAAAGTATTATTTACTCTGATCAAAAGCCTTTTGTACATCCATATAAATTGTATTACTTCATCACTATTGGAACTTGTTGGGGCATAAACCAGAATTATTTGCATTTAGTATCTGCTATTGACTTGTATAACTAATCTTGCCTTTCTGGCTGATACACCATCATGTCCACAATGTTGTCCTTCTACTTTTTATTTATAATAAATCATATTCCACTTTTATTTCCAATATTATTACTTTTATAGTAAAGTACATGTCTACTTTTAAAATCAATTGTTGTTTCTCCTTTTCTTTTATTGTCACAAAGTCCAATAATGTTCCATTTAATATAAGACAATTTTTATTATAATTATGGCAGTCTTCATTTTCTTGAAAGTGATCTGCAGTTGTAAGTACCTAAATACAAAATCATCATACAATGGCAACCTGGGTACACAATCAAGGGATTCTTAGCCTGCTTCTAATTTGGCCACCAACTGATGTCCCAGCTGATGACTTTACAGCCTCATGAAAATAAGCCCATGATTTATTTTTGGCTGTCATGATTGTATATGTCTATTGGAAAATATTTATTATTTACACATTCATTCATTCTGCCTTAGCAGGCAACTAAGAAGATAGTCTTGTGTGTTTCTTGATCTTTAACTCAGAAGTAAAAAAAAACAATTAACTCCCCACACTGGCTAATGCATATTGGTGAGCAGCCCATCCATGTTTGTATACTATATGAATAATCACATAGTAATAACAGCTGCAACAATAAGAACATATGGAGTGGACATTAGGAATTTGTCTTGCTCAGTTCCTTTAAGGCCTCGAAAAAGAATTAAAGGGTCTCCTTTCAGTTAGTAGAAAACTCGTTTCTGCAGAAAATACAATATATTTACTAAAATAATATACTGTCACAAAATAAATGGAATTCACATTAATTTTCTAACCATTAAATTTAGAATATAACCTAATTTAAATTAAGATTTAAACTTTCTCCTACTTTTATATGTAAAGGGAGAAATTATGAATGCACAAAATAATTACCAAAAATAATATTAAAAATATAATATAAATGACAGGAATACATAAAATATACATTTACATATACCCAATATAATATCCTTATGTATTTTCCAGAGAAGCACAATAGTTCGAATGTTTGTGTTTTGTACAAATAATCCAATGATCTCAATGTGTGCTGCCTGCCCATTGATTAAGTCTTTCTTGCATTTATATATTAACATAGCTTTCTTGATTTTTTTTTATTATTATTTTTTTCAGTTTGCAATATTTTTAAGTTTTTATAATTGAAATAAAAAACATATATACTGATTTATTATGGTCATAAAAATGGAATCTGATAAATTATCATTATCTTTAGAATTCTGTTTCATATTTTGAATCCCTTTTGATAACAACAAGTGCTATACACATTCATTTATAAATGATACAATTTTTATTTGTAAATAAGGTTTTATCTTTAGAATAATTTATTAATTTATTTAATGTAGGTGGAGCATAAAATGGAATGTCACATATACCTTTATAAATTTATAATGACCATAATATATATATATATATATATATATATATATATATATATATATATATATATATATATATATATATATATATATATATATATATATATATATATATATATATATATATATATGGTTTTGATTTCAATTATAATAATGTAAAACTATTGCAAACTTAAAGAAATAATTTAAAAAAAAATCAAGGAAGCTATATTAATATATAAATGCAAGCAAGACTTAATCAATAGGCAGCGGCAATTGTTAAGATCACATAATTATGAGAAATTACCTTTCAAAGTATTAGTTGACAAAGACTATGAGGATAGTCAAAAGTGCTCATAAGTGACATTTATATTTTTGTTTTGTTTATTAAAATTTTAATTACTGTATTTTATAATATCTATTTATAAGTTTATATATATATATATATATATATATATATATATATATATATATATATATATATATATATATATATATATATATATGTGTGTGTGTGTGTGTGTGTTCAGATTTGCTTTCATGAAAGCTGAATTATCTGAAAATGATTTTAAGTTTTTCAGTCCTATTTATAATTTTCTTATAATTGATGTAATACTCATCACCAAAGCCAATAACATGATCAAATTTTTATTCAAATATTAATATTAGCTTTATCCTACATTTTAAAATCAAAGATTTTCTTTTTAAGAATAGAAAGAATAAAATATTTTATAAATAATTATATTAAAAATATTTACACCTTGAAAATAAAGATTGTATCCTTTAAATCAATACAAACTGAAACAATTTAATTTATATATTCATAATAGTGGTTTGGAAATATATAATTTATATATTATCCTAACTTAAATACTATACATAACGTAAACACACACACACACACACACACACACACATATATATATATATATATATATATATATATAATGTGTACTACAAATATATATATATATATATATATATATATATATTATTTGTAGTGTCATTGTACTACGAATTATGACTGTAATAAAAAAATTTAAAAGAATAAAGGAAATATTAATGAATTTTATTAAAGTTATTAATTGTATTAACTAACATTACTGTGTAATTATTTACATAACAAGTAATCCTCTATATTTTTTTAAAAATTATGCAATACCCATCACTGTTACAATTTAGTATGATTAAACCATTTGTCTTGAAAAATTCATTGAGTGACTATTATTATAAATAAATAAGTTTTTAAAATATGAATTAATCATAATCATTATCAACCATTATCAGTCCACTGCAGGACGAAGGTCTCTCCAAGTTTAATTCATCTTGTAGGATCTTTATCTTCTCTTCTCCACATCATCCCTGCTCACTTTCTTATTTCATCCATCCATCTCACATGTGGTTGCTTTATGGGTCTTTTGCAATCTCATGGAATCCAGTTTAATCAATTGTCCACCTATTATCATCTCTTCTAACAAGATGTCCAGCAGAACTCCACTTCAATGTTTTAATTTTTTCAATAAGGTCAGTAACACCTGTTTGTTGTCTTACCCATACATTGCATTTTCGATCTCTTCTTGCTACTCCCAACATACATATCTCCATACTTCTTTGAGAGGTCTGATGTCTCTGTATTGCTCTTATATTAAGTGTCCAAGTCTCAGATCCATAAGTAAGAACTGGTAAAACACATTTGTTAAAAACCTTTCTTTTCAAACACATAGGCTATTTCCTTTTAGTATGAAGTTATTTTTACCAAAAGCACTCCAACAAAGTTTAATTCTATGATTAATTTCCTTCATTATATTTAAATATTCATTATATTTAAATATGTATTAATAATCTGACCAAGGGATTTGTAACTGTTAACTTCTTCTAAATCATCATAATCAATCTTTATTTTCATATTTTGAGCAAATCGATTAAAAATTACTTTAATCTTTTTAACATTTATTTTTAGTCCTACTTTCCAACTTTTATCTGATAACTCCTGCAACATTTCCTGCAACTCTGAAGCATTATTTGAAAAAAAAAACAACTACAAGGTCTGCAAAATCAAACTGACTTAAATAATCTCCATTTCATTTCACTCCTTTAGTTTCCCATTTTAATCCACAAAATACTTCTTGCATCACTGCTGTAAAATGTTTTGGAGATAAGGAGACACCTTGTCTTACACCTTTCTCAATGGTGACTTTCCCAGTATCATTATGTAATATAATTGTTGCTGTTTCATTTTTATAAATATTCTTTAAAATATAACAATATCCTCGATCTATACCTGGATGATTCAATGCTTTAATCACTGAAGAAATGTTTGTACAATCAAATGACTTTTCATAATCCACAAATCCAAAGCATGGCAACTCAAAATTCATTTCTCTTTTCTATAACTTCTCTCAATACCTGGATATGATCTACTGTACTAAACCCACTTATTAATCCTGCTTGATCTCTTGGTTAGTAAAAATCTAATGTTCTCTGTAGACAAGTTATAATTATCTCGGTAAAAAGTTTATACAAAACTGATAATAGGCTAATAGGTCTGTAATTTCTAATATCTTCTTTATCACATTTTTTTAAATATTAATATTATTACTGCATTCTTCCAATCATCCAGTACATCTTTATCATTTAGACATTTGGTATATAACATTGCAAAAGGTTTTTTATATTTCTTCACCTGCTTTTTTTAATACATCAATTATAATTTCATCATTAGCTGGAGCCTTTCCTTTCTTCATACATTTAATCGCATGTCTCACTTCTTCATTTAAAATTTTGGGCAATTTGGAAGATGTAATAGGTATACGAAGTACTTGTTCTTTGTTATTATATAATTCTTGATAAAAATCTTCTACCAATTTCATGATGTCATCTTTTTTTAGTAATAAATCCATCTTTTTTTATTTTTATTGCAGATATAAATTTCCTGCCAATACCAAAATGTTGTTTAACATTATTGAGACTTTTATTTTCTTCTACAGCTTTCCTTACTTCTTTACAGTTATACTTTCTTATATCATTTTAAACTCTTTTCCACACCATTTTACAAAATTCGAGAAATTCAATCTTTTTTAATGCATCATTTTTGTATATCTTCATATTCCTTCTTTTCTTCATAAATTCTCTAGTCTCGGTAGAAATTTTATTGGTCAATTGCTGCTTTTTTCTACCAGCTATCTTTGTTGCAGTTTTTAAAAGTGTATCAGTTATTTTCATATTAATTTCATTCAAATCTGAATAATGTTCAAAATCTACTAATACTTGAAACCAATTTATAAGTTCTAATTTAAATTAATTAGAATGTTTCTGAAGATTAGGAATAGCAACTGAAAATATTGTTTTTCTTAATAATTTTTGTCTCTCTAGTTTGACATTAACATGTATCTTACACCTTACTAATCGATGATCACTTCCTGTGTTAAATTTATTAAGAACATTAAAATCTTGAAATATGTATATCTTGTTAGTCAAAATATAATCCAATTCTGATGTACCTTCATTTGGATGCTTCCATGTCCATTTCCTTTTAACATATGTCTCAAAAAAAGAACTCATAATATAAAGTTTTTATTTTTGTGCAAACACCACAAGTCTATGTCCTCTCTCATTTTTATTACCATAACCAAAATTACCTACCACACTTTCATCTTTCATTTGTTCACCAATTCTAGCATTAAAGTCTCCCATAACAATTTTAAAATGTTGTGTACTCTGATCAAAAGTCTTTTGTACATCCACATAAAAATCTTCTATTACTTCATCACTATGAGAACTTGTTGGGGCATAAACCTGAATTATCTGCATTTGGTATCTGCTATTAAGTTGTATAACTAATCTTGCCACTGGGTCCAAATCACCATCAATCTCAACAATATTGTTCTTCCACTTTTTATTTATAATGAATCCTACTCCACTTGTATTTCTAATATTTGTGCCTTTATAATAGAGTATATGTCCACTTTTTAATTCAATTGTCTCTTCACCTTTTTTTCTAACTTCACAAAGTCCAATAATGTCCCATTTATTATAAGACAGTTCATCTTCTATTTCTTGCAATTTTCATTTACTTGAAAGTGATCTGCAGTTGTAAGTACCTAAATAAAAAGTCATCATGAAATGGAAGCCTGGGTTTGCAATCAGGGGATTCTTAGCACCCTCCACCTTCAGCTACCAACCACTGTCTTTGTTGGTTACTTTGCAGCCTCCTGGGAATAAGGGCCATGCTTTATTTTTATCTGTCATAATTGTATATATGTATTGGAAAAATATGTACCATTTACACAGACATTCATTCTGCCTTATCAGACCCTGAAAAGAAAGAACATGGTGTTTCTTGATCTTAAACTCAGAAGTAAAATGCCAATAAACTCACCACACTGGCTAATGTGTGTTGGTGAGCAGCCCATCCATTTTCAAATACTATATGAATAATCACATAGTAATAACAGCTGCAACGACAAGAATGTATGGAGTGGACATTAGGAATTTGCCCTGCTCGGTTCCTTTAAGGCCTCCAAGAGGAATCAAATGGTCTCTTTTCAGTTAATAGCAAACTCCTTTCTGCAGCCAAAATATCAAGTATATGCACATATATAAATTGACTCATCCACATGAGAATGTAACCTATTAACTTTTTTTAAATTTTTCTTACTGATTATAAAACAAGCAATATTATTTTAGGCAAAATTGTTTTTAAAATAGAAATGTTTTAAATATTTTTAATTGTTTTTTGTTAAAACTTATTGTATGTTATTTTTTAATTATGAATAAAATAAAATGAGCTGTGAATATGTTTCTAAAATCTCTAATAAAATGCGTTAAAATCATTAATTTGATTTAAAAATGTAATGTCATTTATTAATTACTTATCAGAACTTAAAGTTTAAGAATATATATATCACTGTTTTGTTACAAACAAACATATACCGTTACCTTTCTTTTGGAAATTTAAATAGTTTTAACTTTCAAAGAAGTTAAAAATCCAAATGATCATTTATGGAATTTTTTCTAAGTTATGGTATAAATTGAGTGAGATTAGGAAGAGTTCAATTGGCCATTCTAATAATTAACAATTTCATAAATTACTGATCTAAAATCCAAATCAAAATAATAATAAAAATATGTGTGTATGATAACACACGTTCATGGTGTAACAATATTGTACAATATATATATATATATATATATATATATTATATATATATATAGATATATTATACCGGATACCCAATCTATTCTGATACAGGAGGGCGCCACCAGACCACTATGTTTCTGTATCATATGAAAGATTGGAGGAAAATTGTGTTTATTATAATCTTTTTTCCTTTAATTGAAAAGAAGACGGGCTTAGAAAACATTCTTTTAGGACTACGTGAGAAATATTTTTTGTGTGTAGGTGTATATCTACCCCAGTATATATGGCAAAAAGATTCTTTCAATCTCCAAATTGAAAAAACTGGTAGTGAGTTACCTTTGTTTATCAATATAATTTAATTTTTGCTTATCAGACTTGAGAATTAAAATATAGGATAATGAAGTAATTTTATATAACAGAATAATTTTATACAGCATGTCTGAAATAAATATGAAACAAAATTTCTTAGTTTTCCACTATTCAATAAGTATATTAGATTTTCTTTATATTCGTTCATTTTATCATTGTTTAAAATTGTTTTGTTTATATGGTAAATCCAAAAAAACACAAAAATAAAAAGACATTTGCGGCTAGTGTTATTACTATAGGTCAAGCTATTATTTACTATTTTATTCATTAATTAAGCTATTTTAATTTAAAGATAAACATAAGGGAATGAAACAATCGTGGATGAATTACCGGTAATTTTATCTGCGTAGGTTTGCTCCCGAGTGTATATTTTTGTGTTATTCCTAGTATTTATTCATGTTTAGTTTTAAGTGTATATAAAAATTATTTTTTTAAAAATTATTCATTTTAATTCTGAAAATTATGTTTTAATTACAAATATTAAAGTTATATGTTTCAATGGCCATTTTGAATTACTGTATAATGGTTAAAGTGTAATAATTAAAAAAAACAAAAACAATAATGTTTAACTTATCGTTTTTATTTATTTATTCTTCTGAACTTGTTTGAAAATATACTCTGTAAATATATAACGTTTATACTTTTTATGCAATATACCATTGATTAAAAAATTGTTCAGTAATATCGATTATTTTATTGTAAACAATAACTCAACCTAGTGTTTATATCTTTATCTAAAAATGCGTATCAGATAATAAGCGATATCAAACTCTAATCTGGTATTATTGCTGGATGGAAACGAACTGCTGTCTAATTTTTATTTACGTACTATATATTTATACAATTGCCCAAAAATTAATTTGAAAGAGTGTCATTTAGATAATTTTATTAAAGTAGTTAATAAATATACATGGAAGGTAGTCTTGCAATATATGCTATAGTTTTTTGAAAATTTTGCAAAAGTTAATTTAAATATATTTGTACATATAAATCATTACTATTTGATGAAGTTAGATCTAATTTTTTTTTATATTATATAAGATTTCTGTCTAAAGATAGGTGGAGTATTAGGCAACATAGCATTAATATTCTGCAAGTCGTGTAAGGAAGGCATAGAAAATATTAGGCATCTGTTAATTGAATGTAAACACCTACAAGCAGAAAGGTACAAATAATGAAGTTGTGGGAGAATAAATATAAACGAAGTGATTATACAAAAAGTGGGTTCTTGGTTTTTATGCTGGGTTTGGGAAAAGATAAGGGATTTAAAGGCATAGAGTTGACAAAGATTATGTTGTGGAAATGGGATAGAGAAGAATACGGGAAAAACTTAGGGTTAGGAATAGAAAGGTAAGATGGCTAACAGGTTTCTCTGGGCATGGTGGCTGAGAGATTCCTGACTCCGGAAAAGGAGAAGCCACAGTGCATCACATCACATCACATGTAAAATTTGTTTACTGTAATCAGAATAGATGATGATGAAGGGTTGCGCCGACTAGACTCAGGGAGAAACAAGAAATATTAAATTGTTTAGACAATTGAGACAAAAGCACAAAGACAAATGTCAGCCAAATTAAGTTAAACATATTTCATAAATTTTATTATGAAAAAATAAATTATTAATTATAAGTTTATGACATAATAAATGTGAGTTAACTCAGGCGTGTACCAGCGATACTAAAGGCAAAGCTATGGCAGACTGACTGATCTTCTAATAAACAAAGTTAAAAGGAAGGAAGCAAATTTCATTCAGCAGAGGATTCACTTAAACACTGGTTTTCCCTTTCAGATACTTAAACCATATGCCCTTGAAATAGATCAAATAACCAGTGCCGATGAGCTGTTCAAGATCTAAACATGGTGAGATCTTGAATGTCCTTATATCGGTATGAACTGCACCAATTACTACATTTAAAATAACGGTGATTGATCCACCCCAAGAACAATTGAAAAATATTATTGAAATGAAGAAACAATTAAACTGGTGAATCCCAGCCAAACGATTGGTGAAAATTACTTTAAAATTAATAATTAATGGTCTCAATAAGAGACAAGTAAATGATTAGAAAAACAGTTATGTCTGTCCCAGCAAATAACGAAAAGAAAATAAACTAACAAACAAATTCTGAGTACACGCTCTAATAAATTTAAAGCACACGTAATAAATACACAAATGAATCTATCAGAGAGCACGGAGTACGAAAATCTTAAAAGTTGTAAACACTTTAGCAGAACGAAAGTATCACTCACCTGTAATTTAAGAAAGGATAAATTTTATCTTCCTGCTGACAACTTATAAAATTACAAAGAAAAACACAATTCGAATTTCCACTTTTAGAGACCTTAGAACGAAATCTCCACCTGCGAAAATCAGACAATAAAGTCATCAGCCAAAAGATTTTTGGAGGTTTAGGAAGAGGGCAAACATAGAGTATAAAATTAATTAATTATTAAATACTAAATAATTACAGGTAAGCATTTTAAAAGCATGACTGCCAAAGCATTTATAAAAATCTTACAATAAAATAGAAAATTCACTCATCACTCTCCAATAAACAAAATGGAAAGCAAATTAGAATCTTAAAACTAAGATTCTAAGACACACTATAAAATATTGAAAAAACACAGAAAATATTAAATATGAGGCTATATTGATTTAAGAATACATATTTGTGGTTAGATTGAGTGGAGATTTAATGAGAACTAATTTACCCTGGGAAGAATAAAAATGAAAATAATTACCTTTCGGTAAAAGCAATGTTCACGTAGAGTGCATACTTTTACTTAAGTTCATTTTCAGGTTCTTGAACCGCAAGATAGATGTAAAGAGGTTCCAGTTTCTTTTAGGTGTTCAAGGCATTACTGGAGCAACTTGGAAATCAGGGATCTGTCTTTTGTGGAGTTAGCAAGCCATTCGGGTGGTGATAATGAAACAGTAAGATTCGTATTCAAATCTTAAGTTTCACCTTTTTCTGTCGTCTCTCACTGACCGGTCTATCCCGCCCAAATTTAAACTTTTTGATATCGAATTGTGTGTGTAACAATATTAAAAATGTATAAATAAATGTAGAATTCAGCTTAAACACACACACATTTCGATCTCAAATTAAAGGCAATAAATAGGGATGAAATAATATAATTTAGATATCTTTTAGTTATATAATTTTGTATAATTTTAATCATTTATTTTGGATTATAAAGTTCGTATTTATTGCTTTGTTTAAATTTCATTTAATAATCATTCTAAAAATATCTGATGTAATATTTAATTAAAAGTTAAAATAATCTTATGTTCCCTTTTTGTTTTTGAAATTTAAAAGCATCGGTCAGTGATAGATAATAGGTTAATTAAAGAAAAATTCCCCAAAATGTAATTAGTAAATGTAAAAGGTAAACAATAGAACGGCAGCTTTCTTTAATTAAAAACCAACTAAATGCATTGATTATCCTCAGGGCAGATTAAGTAGAACCTAAAAATATCTTAACAAAAATGTGAAAGATCAAGATAAAAAGAGAGGCCATCTTAGACTTGCTGGAGACATTCACTTAAACTTTAGCTTTGCTCTCGATCACTGAGAGTCTCCAAAAATATAAAAATAATTTGTTCCTGCCAAGGTATGACCGAGTAAAGCACCTAGATTATTCTCCATCAGGAGATGGCCTATCAGATGTTGAACTTTCATTGCCCGTCATAAAATCACCATGAAGATCTGCTGCCTGAAATTAATGAGAAAGTTGCTGCTGCCATGAAATTAAATGAATATCTTAATACAAGAAAGAATTGCCACTCGTGAACTTTTTGCTGCTGTGAAAGTAAAATGAAACGTCTAAATACAAGAAAGAATTGCCACTCATGAACTATTTGCTACTTAACCAATGGACTCGGAAAACTTCTTATAAAACAGGTACATGTCTGTGTTCAAACTCTAGAGTACTCTAATAATATGCTATAGCTATTCTTCATATGACTTATCTAAATTTATAAAATGTAAAAACTATCATTTGTATAACTAAAACTGAATAATTAACTTAATATGTAAATTTCTCTACTAATCTAGCTTACCTCATTCTGTCTTGGGTGCATATTTCTATAATCTACATTTCTATCTATAGTTATTATTTAATTATTGCATGCTCATAATTATTTCAATTTTCAAAGTTTAAATCTATGATCGCTTAAAACAATGAATGCGTGTCAAATTTTCATTAATATTTACTTTCTTTAATAACTTAACTTTCATATAAATCGACACGCATTCAATGCTTCATTTATTGTAATGCAGGGGTCTACTACTTCGCAAATGGCTGACGTATTAGTTATAATAATTCCCAAGTTATATATGTTTTGTATTTATTAAATAATCAGTGAATAATTCCAGAAAATTACATTTCTTTGAGAGTCACCAACGTTCTTTAGTAAATGTTGATAATGTAGAGCCGAATTAGAAATCTATTTAAATCTCATCATAATCAATTATCAGTATACATGTGTTACATTTTAGAGACACGATGACCTATTCCGCTGTGAAATTTCCAGATTCATCAGGGTTGAAATTAACCCCAGTCATCCTACACAAGTGGGCATAATGGGTGCTTCTGTAGGATTTGACAATGTCATGCAGCGAGCCGGCAAATTGCGCCACGTACTGCTTGTCCCTGGTTATGCTTATGTGACACCTTACTTCATCGGACCGAGGCAGAGACCAGTCTGATATTCTTATAAACCCATTCGCGGCATTGCAGTTTCGATATACTGCCATTCCATATCGCCTTTCTAAGGCATACCACGTGTTCCTTTGCTCAATTCTATTATTCTATATATCACTCCGCCTCTGCATTATCTTCGTAATTCACTCTCAAATAAATGTTTGCCCATAGCCATAAAATAAATAGTTTAAATAAATAAATATATGTCTGCCATTACTCTTATAACTCATACTTTAGACTCTTGCATTGCAAAGGTATAAATCCCTCCAGGCATGCATTAGAAATACTCACTCGAGAATTTTAGGTAGCTAGATTACGCCTTCAAATAAATGTATTCGTTTTGTAAACATTACAGTATCGGAAATACCGCTACTGAGTTCCCAATATAAAATAATGTCTAAATAAATAAATGTATTCTTTAAAATATAATCATGTTGCAAATCCCGCTACTGAAGCTGTTAGTCCATAAAATATTATTAGATTGTGTTATTAAAATGTATTAATAAATAATTTTAAACTATACGTCTGCAGTTACGTTTCATTTATTCGATACCCATTCTATATAATATTTCCTCGATTATGTAAATATGAATGTTTAATTAATATTAGTTTGGTTATTGGCTAACTTGAGAATAAAATCATGAATCTCTTGCATCTCCCTGACCACCGTGCCTAAGGAAATATTTACTAATGTCGCATCAGATGCGTTGTTTCATGGATTGTATTGTGGAACCGATAAACTATGTTCGAACTCAGTACCATGGGTGGCTTCGCTACTCGATGGTGCTGCTGTTCTGTATGGTGGTCGAATTCTGCACTATGTTTACGAGTCACACGTTTTCTGACCGTTACATAGTTAAATTTTTTTTTTAGCATTTGGCGCTTTCCAACGTGGAGCGTTCGATACAAAAAAACCCATATATACCCTGAGCAAAATATAACGCATATAAATTTCTTTTAGCGTTCGTTACTCGAGTTAGCTAATTATTCTATATATATACGATTTTGTTTTGATAAAAATAATGAAAAAAATAAATCAAGTGAAATAATGTGGGTCGAGTGAATGAAAGGACAGCAGGCGTAATAACAAATTTAAGGAAAGCAGGGATGTGTGTGTAATTCAAGAAGGAACGAAAATACTTGGATCTAATGAAATATTTTGCTTTATATAGCGTCGTGTATATATATACTTTTTTTTTCTTGACATATATATATATATATATATATATATATATATGTCAAAAAAAAAAGTAATCAGTCGTTAAATGAGAAAGCAAGTAGCATTGAATTTTTTTTTATTAAAACACCGTTATATATATAGCATAGACAGCAGAAGCTTGTTATATATGTTAACACTAAATATTTTGTTAAAGTACAAATATATATATATATATATATATATATCATAGACAGCAGTAGCTTATTATACGCGTTACCAATAGTACGCTATAATATATATGTTAAATATGTTAAACACAGTAATATAGAGATAGGGCAATGTAGAGTAGGTGAGGGCAGCGAAAGAGTGTTATAGGGCCAATATACCAGTGAGGAGTAGTCAAATGCTAGTAGTATAAAATAAATAAATCACATTAATAAAATGGAATCAGAAAATATTGATAGATAGCAAGATTTATCTGAAGCTTTGGAGTCGACACCCGAGCGAAGGGAAGCTCCGCAACAATACAGAGGATCAATGAACATTAATTTCAAGTTCATTGAGGAAATACTCAGACAGAATATGCAAGAAATGAAGAAAATGTATGAGGAGGAAATGAGAAAAAGAAGAGAAGAATCAAAACAGAGACAAGAAGAAGAAAAGAGAAGAGTTAGAGAATATCAGGAATTTAAAGACATTATGTGGAGAGAGTTAGAAGCCATAAAGGAACATCTTGGAATATCCCCAGCTAGTAAAAAGGAAGAAGAGATTAAAGATATGGAAAAGGAAAGGAAGTCAGAGAGATCAGATGAACCGATGATAGTAGAAGGGAAGAGGTAGTGTAGTAAATATGAAAAAGTGTGATGAGCAAAGAAACCTCATTCCAGCCGATGAAGGCCCACAAGAACCAGAGAAGGCAGTCAGCATTAATGAAGAGATGAAGATGGACACTGGACACCAAAGCTATTTAGCAATAATGATCCACATCAAAATCTTAAGAGGGGAGATAGGAGAAAATCCTCAAGCCCACTTAGAGAGCTTGCAAAAGTTTTTCCAAGTTCAGAAAAAAGGGCAAGATGTGCAGATAGCTATAGCTAGTAACCATCTGCAGGGATCTGCCAAAAACTGGTGGAATATGGGGAAGTGGAAATTTAGAACGATCCAGCATAGTGTGCCGCAGTCATCGATGACAAGAGATCGGTATTATCCACCTGACCTGGGGTTGTAAAAATATTAGACTATTAGGACGGTTATTAAATATATATGAAAATATTAAAATGAACTTGATATAATGAACTTGGTTGAATGGATTGTACTTTAGTCAAATAGGGTTTTAGATAGAAATTTTATTATATATATATATATATATATATTATTGTTTTAATTACTATTACTCTTAAAATTTTTTTTATATTATACTAACTAATCCTATTCTAAGAATTTTTTATATATATACATTCAGTTTAACTAATTATTACTATGATTTTAACCAGACACGGCCAAATTAGGCCATCTTAATTAAACTATAAATTCTAGATCCAGGTATATAAATTGTTCGTTGCTTCATGTAATCTCTGCTTTCTATATTTCAATATCTGTAAAAACAATAATAATTTTTTTTCGTCTTTCAATTATGTAATGTAAAATTTTTTTTTCTTTCTTGCCTCCTTTGTCCTTCCTTAATTGTTCACGGGAAGTACGGGGAAATGAAACAGTAAGATTCGTATTCGAATCTTAAGTTTCACCTTTTTCTGTCGTCTCTCACTGACCGGTCTATCCCGCCCAAATTTAAACTTTTTGATATCGAATTGTGTGTGTAACAATATTAAAAATGTATAAATATATGTAGAATTCAGCATAAACACGCACACATTTCGATCTCAAATTAAACGCAATAAATAGGGATAAAATAATATAATTTAGATTTCTTTTAGTTATATAATTTTGTATAATTTTAATCATTTATTTTGGATTATAAAGTTCGTATTTATTGCTTTGTTTAAATTTCATTTAATAATAATTCTAAAAATATCTGATGTAATATTTAATTAAAAGTTAAAATAATCTTATGTTCCCTTTTTGTTTTTGAAATTTAAAAGCATCGGTCAGTGATAGATAATAGATTAATTAAAGAAAAATTCCCCAAAATGTAATTAGTAAATGTAAAATGTAAACAATAGAACGGCAGCTTTCTTTAATTAAAAAAAACCAACTAAATGCATTGATTATCCTCAGGGCAGATTAAATAGAACCTAAAAATATCTTAACAAAAATGTGAAAGATCAAGATAAAAAAAGAGGCCATCTTAGACTTGCTGGAGACATTCACTTAAACTTTAGCTTTGCTCTCGATCACTGAGAGTCTCCAAAAATAATAAAATAATTTGTTCCTGCCAAGGTATGACCGAGTAAAGCACCTAGATTATTCTCCATCGGGAGATGGCCTATCGGATGCTGAACTTTCCATTGCCCGTCATAAATTCACCATGAAGATCTGCTGCCTGAAATGAATGAGAAAGCTGCTGCTGCCATGAAATTAAATGAATATCTTAATACAAGAAAGAATTGCCACTCGTGAACTTTTTGCTGCTGTGAAAGTAAAATGAAACGTCTAAATACAAGAAAGAATTGCCACTCATGCACTATTTGCTACTTAACCAATGGACTCGGAAAACTTCTTATAAAACAGGTACCTGTCTGTGTTCAAACTCTAGAGTACTCTAATAATATGCTATAGCTATTCTTCATATTACTTATCTAAATTTATAAAATGTAAAAACTATCATTTGTATAACTAAAACTGAATAATTAACTTAATGTGTAAATTTCTCTACTAATCTAGCTTACCTCATTCTGTCTTGGGTGCGTATTTCTATAATCTACATTTCTATCTATAGTTATTATTTAATTATTGCATGCTCATAATTATTTCAATTTTCAAAGTTTAAATCTATGATCGCTTAAAACAATGAATGCGTGTCAAATTTTCATTAATATTTACTTTCTTTAATAACTTAACTTTCATATAAATCGACACGCATTCAATGCTTCATTTATTGTAATGCAGGGGTCTACTACTTCGCAAATGGCTGACGTATTAGTTATAATAATTCCCAAGTTATATATGTTTTGTATTTATTAAATAATCAGTGAATAATTCCAGAAAATTACATTTCTTTGAGAGTCACCAACGTTCTTTAGTAAATGTTGATAATGTAGAGCCGAATTAGAAATCTATTTAAATCTCATCATAATCAATTATCAGTATACATGTGTTACATTTTAGAGACGCGATGACCCATTCCGCCGTGAAATTTCCGGATTCTTCAGGGTTGAAATTAACCCCAGTCGTCCTACACAAGCGGGCATAATGGGTGCTCCCGTAGGATTTGACAATGTCATGCAGCCAGCCGGCAAATCGCGCCACGTACCGCTTGTCCCTGGTTATGCTTATGTGACACCTTACTTCGTCGGACCGAGGCAGAGACCAGTCTGATATTCTTATAAACCCATTCGCGGCATTGCAGTTTCGATATACTGCCATTCCATATCGCCTTTCTAAAGCGTACCACGTGTTCCTTTGCTCAATTCTATTATTCTATATATCACTCCGCCTCTGCATTATCTTCATAATTCACTCTCAAATAAATGTTTGCCCTTAGTTATAAATAAATATTTTAATTAAATAAATATATGTCTGCCATTACTCTTATAACCCATACTTTAGACTCTTGCATTGCAAAGGTATAAATCCCTCCAGGCATGCATTAGAAATACTCACTCGAGAATTTTAGGTAGCTAGATTACGCCTTCAAATAAATGTATTCCTTTTGTAAACATTACAGTATCGGAAATACCGCTACTGAAATCCTCAATATAAAATAATGTCTAAATAAATAAATGTATTCTTTAAAATATAATCATGTTGCAAATCCCGCTACTGAAGCTGTTAGTCCATAAAATATTATTAGATTGTGTTATTAAAATGTATTAATAAATAATTTTAAACTATACGTCTGCAGTTACGTTTCATTTATTCGATACCCATTCTATATAATATTTCCTCGATTATGTAAATATGAATGTTTAATTAATATTAGTTTGGTTATTGGCTAACTCGAGAATAAAATCATGAGTCTCTTGCATATCCCTGACCACCGTGCCTAAGGAAATATTTACTAATGTCGCATCAGATGCGTTGTTTCGTGGATTGTATTGTGGAACCGATAAACTATGTTCGAACTCAGTACCACGGGTGGCTTCGCTACTCGATGGTGCTGCTGTTCTGTATGGTGGTCAAATTCTGCACTATGTTTACGAGTCACACATTTTCTGACCGTTACAATAACAAGTATAGAATTTTTCATTTTTGCCAGCGAAAGTCTTTAATAACAGCTGATGTCCTTTAATTAATTAAGAAATTTAAATGTTCGCACTGCTATAACTTTCACGTGAGAAAACCACTTGTCTATCTCTCAAAAATGGATTAACTGACCCTCCAAATTTGTGGTGTTATTTATACATTGCTCCATTTCCCGCGAAACACTTTCCTTGTTGTCCAATTTCTTCACCTTAGGCAGGGTAAATATTAATCTCCCACTCAATATATCTAAGAATTCTACCCAGGGTTTATTGAAATGAAAACAACAACATAAAAATCAAATATCCGCTATTAAAATTGTTTACAATAATTAAAATAAAAGTAACAGGAATGCAATTGGCTAGCCAGCTTGTTTTTAAATCAAATGAATTTAAAAACAGGCGGTATAAGAATTATTCTAAAATAAATCAATAAATATTTAAAAACAAATCCGTTTTACATATAAATGCATGTGTATTTTGATATAAGCATTCTTTTTAAATAATAACGAAAATTTAAACCTTTACATTTAATGAAAATTAAAAGCTTAATAAATATTTTTGGTAATCACATCATTGAAACGGATTTCAATCAGGTTCAATATATATATATATATATATATTACAAATGATTTTTAATTTAAATATAGTATCTATATATTTTTATATATATATATATATATATTACAAATGATTTTTAATTTAAATATAGTATCTATATTTTTTATCCTAAAATAAAATCTAAAACACTTAATATTTTCTTTATTAAAGTATATTTTAAAATATATTCAAGAAATATACATGTATAAAAGATAATATTTATGTGAACAACTAATTATATATTAACATGTATTTTTAGATTTGATTTTAAAGATTTAAATTAGTGATAATAATATCAACAGTAATAAAATAATGATGTGCATCCAGTTGTTTATTTTACTTTCTCTTAAAGTTTAAACTTTATTTTTAAATATATTTTGTTTTCTTTTAAAAATAGTATAGCTTTTAAATTATTTCATAATAGAGATAAAAGGAATACATTATTTAAAATCAAATAAAAAAAATATATTGAGTGATTTATGTGTAAAATGATGCAATTTAACTTTAAAAAAAAATTTTTTTTTTAAAATAATTATTATTTAGATCTATTTAAAACAATAGGGACATTCTCAAGGATACTTAACATCTATTGCATAATATCACGGCAGGGTTTAAAATGACATATGATGGTTTTTGTAGTTATTTATTTTTCATTGTTGGGTTATACTTAAGCAAAATCAAAGTTATAAAGATATCTAAAATTCTGACAAATGGCATGTCATTTTAATACTATTCTTCAATAATTTGTTTTGTTTTATGAACAATTAGTCTTAAAGCAAAAGATGATAAAATGAGAGTATTTTTTTTTAAATTAAAGGTCATGGATGATCTCACAAACTATTTATTTTTGGCATTTAACATCTGGACCTGTTTTTATCTAGTATATTTTTTCATGTTTCCTTGAAAAGGAAAAAAAAATGTTAAAGATCAACATAAAATTTAAAATTAAGCTTTTTTTTCCCCTCATGTGTCACAGCACTAGCCGGGAAGCGAATCCTCTAACCCCAGACAACTGCTTGTAAAGCAACTATCGCTGACCTCTCGACCACCAATGCTTGACAAACTTAAGGTAATTATAGACAAATTTCACAGTCACTGCTAACACTGAAAAAAAAACTTTTTTTTTTCACAATAATCTTTATTTGCACAAAAAGTAAAATATACATTGTAATATAAAGTTCATGTTTGCAATCATGTCTGACACATTAAAATCTAATTAGTTATTAAATTAGATGATGAGTACAGGATTAAAAGTAAAATTTTATGTTATGTTACTTATCAGGGGTGATCTAATTTGGCATATTTGTTTGTAAACATTTCAATTTTAAAACAATACGAAGTATTTGCATAACAATTATTCATGATATTTAAAGTAACTTTTTTTTCTAACTTAATTAGAATAAGCTTGCTAGATTTTTAACAACTTATGCCAGAATTGTTAAAAACATAATTAGAATAAGAAAAGGACTTTGCTTTAATTTATTTATTTTTGATACAAAAAGTGTTTATTATTCAATTTATAATATATATTATAATGGTCGTTTTTGTATGTTCACACAACAAAATCCAGAGTTTGGGCAAATTATCCTAAAACTGATCTAGATGAGAGGTTGAGTCCTCGAATCAGATCGCAACTCAGCTCTTTTACCAACACAGCATGATTTACTACACTATGGATGGCATATATGAGATTACACTCAACCTCTTTTAGTTTGTATGCTGGCAGTGGAGTATGAGACTCATGGGATAATGAGTAATTATTAATAATTTAACTAAATACCCACACCTTTGGCTGAGGAAATAATGCATATATTAACAATTAACACTAAATTAGAATAGAATTTGGGCAAGATTTTGGAATGGATTACGAATAATACACTAAGCACTATTATAATTAAATATCTTTAATTATTAAAAATGTAAGTAAATAATACAAATTATAAGTGCATTGAGATTTACACTCGCAGGTGTATTACAATGATGAATGGATTCAGAACAAGGTCTCATCTTTAAAATGCATTCTATAGTTTAGTTTTAAAGTTTATTATTATTATTATTATTATTATTATTATTATTATTATTATTATTATTATTATTATTATTATTATTATTATTATTATTATTATTATTATTATTATTATTATTATTATTATCATCATCATCATCATCATCATTATTATTATTATCTACAGTTTGTAATAATGCCTGAATTATGCTATACCATTCCTATGAGGTTTGCTGAGGGTCATGTGAAAGTCTGGGTTCAAATCTCCTATATATTACATATATAAGTGCAGATATGAAAAAGCCTGTACTGTCAAAAAAAATTATATTTCAAGAAGGCTAATGATAAATAAAACTAATTTTATTAATAATACATAATGATCAATAAATCTGCTCTCTATGCAGATTGTTTTATGTAAACTAGATCAGGTGTTGAGATCATTGCTGAACTGAATAATGATATGCAGGAATGAACTGGTGATTGTAGTGTGGCATCTGTAAACATAAGTGCAGTATAGATAAATGGTTAAAAGAGTATCGATTGTTATACAAGCTTATAAAAATAAAAATAATTTAATGACTGCTTCCGTTTTTTGTATCATGAAAGGACATGTAAATTTAATTTTAAATTAATGCTTGAAAATATTATATTTCTTCACAAAGAGAGAAATGACAATAAAAGAAACATTAAGGAGAAAATTTTGAAAACAAGAATTAAAAAAGAATATAATTAATAGACAAGCAGCTAATGTTAAAATTTGGAAATCCTGGGATTTGACTTGATGACATTTGCTTCTATTATGTTTTTTTTTTTAATTTAATGGCAATTGAAAAGGGTAAAGTAATTAACCAAAAGTAGTTCTGTGGCTTGAAATACTGTGCATAATAGTTAATCTCTCTCTCTCTCTCTCTCTCTCTCTCTCTATATATATATATATATATATATATATATATTTTTATATATATATATATATATATATATATATGAAAAACAAAAACCAAGTTAAAAACTTGCTAACACTTGTATTAATGTGATTTACCATCCTTTATGGTTTATTCTATGTTTATTACATTTATTATTTATTATTTTATATTATTAGCTCATAGTAATATTTAATATTTTATTTTATGACCTTGTTACACAAGCAGGGAAGTAAACATGATCAATCCTTACATACTGACCATACCACCAGTCAAACTGATAAACATATACAAACTGCATTCACATTTCTAGACCAAGGCAAAACTGCAAGAAGTGTGGCACATCTCCTGGAAATATTTATAATGTGTTTAATGGGATTTAACACTATGGACACCATCCAGCTTTAGACTGGAATACATAAAATGACATAAACATGCTTCAAGTGCTTGAACCTTAGATAGCTATTGAAACATGAGACCGGAAAAACACAAAATATCTAAATAATATTTTTTTATGCATTGGTAATTGAGAGAAAAAGAGAAATTTAATTTACAACATATTTATTTAAAAAAACATAAGAAATATTTAAATCATAAAAAATATAAATATTTATTTAAGCTACAATATTTTAAACAATTATGTGCTTATTCACATATAGTTAAAAGTTAACACTAGAAATGACATTCAAAAGTTCTATCTAAGAATAAATTCTAAAAGTTCACACTTGAAATATAATTTATAAGTTCTTTTAATGTTGATTAGCCATATTTGCATAGGCTTTTAATACAGTATCTGGGTGATCATGCCTGTCGTCTGATCCTGTTAGATTTATAGTGGGATTTTCTGGTAGTTGCTGGTCTCTTCTTCCTGACTCAGCATATTTTTGCTTGGTATGGTTCTGGAGAATTGGTGTTGCAGGTAAAACATTGTCCAAGGCAAGTCAGAGATACATTACTTCATCTGGCTATTGATGCTCAGGATATGGGTGGTTAAATATGAACAAACACTCAGCATTGGTCTAACAATGTATTTTTCTCTCAACATGATCAAATACAGATTGATTCATCTTGCAGGAATCAATCATTTTAGATGGTTCATGTATTCTGAAGTGGAATGCCAACAGACTTTAGTTAACTCTTTGGTCACTTACTTGATAGACTATCAGTAGACATTTTGGTTAACTATCCTTGTAAAACTCTCATTGGTTTCCCTTCTTTTATTTTCTTTTTTTTCTTTTTCTTCCCCTGTGTAATAGGTATTTGAAGCATTTATACTCTTTGATTCCACCCACTGCCCAAATTCTTACTCATGCCATCAACTCATTTGAACTTTTTATTTTTATAATTAGTTATTTTTTTAATTACTTTATATTTTTAATTATATAGAAAATTAGTGACTATTGTTATTTAATCAGTCTGGAATTTATGTCCAGGAACTGATTACATCCTGTATAAATTTGTTTTCAATTATATGCTAGATGTTAATACACAAAAGAAAAGAAAGATAAGTTATAATTAGTATTTTAACTTAATCCCAAATATGTTTTTTTTTTTTTTTTACTTTTTCTTCTGAACAATTAAATATTGAAATACAGCTTTATTTTTCTTATTTTATTTATATCATGTAACTCGTAAATCTAAACATACTTATGTACCATGTATATATACACAGTGTTACATTACACCCTCTCCCAATTGAGGATTTAAAAACATCAATTGTTTTATTTAGATATTGACCACTTTGAATTTTTAATAAAGTAAACATTAATACATTTTGATGTGCATGCAGGTTGTTATTTTACTATTATTGTTATTAACAGGTAATATGAAAAGAAGTATCCACAAATGTACTAGGAAATTTACCCACAGATCATTTTTTATTGATTAAACTAACTACTAATTGCTTGTGGAAGTCAAGGCTACAGCACAGGCCAATTTTGTGCATTACAATTAATGAACAGAGATTTTTAAGCTGAAAATGAGAGGATTATTTCTACTTGCCATTTGACTTATGAAAATATTTTTTATTAAATTACTGGGAACTTTTCTTCCAGTTTTATTTGTTGTTTCCATATGGATACATAATTTTATAGTCATCATGTTTTATAATAAAATTATAATATTTTTAGACTTCAGTTATTGAATTCTATTAGTGTAATTACACGTTAATAAATTCTTAGAGCTGCCATTATATTTAGTTGTTTTTGTTTTTAATTTAAATTTAGTATAAACATAATGTTGTAGGGCAGAAAACATATTGACAGGGAAATTTATTATTATAGAAATAATAAACACCTCCATACTTCCCAATATGTAAAATTTACTTCAGCCATAAGAAATGGGGATTGTGTGTTACCTGACGAATATTGTACAATAGATGTGATGAAAAGTTTTTCAATATTATTTGCATTTATTAGTAAAAACTATTTAAAAACCAGTATTATATATATTGGGGTTTTAAAATATATATATAAAACCAGTATTATATATATTGGGGTTTTAAAAAATAATTATAAAATAATAATGTATAAATCATTATTTTACACTTATTAAATCTACCTGTTTTTTTCTGGTTTTTGCAAAATATTCCTTGTTTATTTGTAAAGAACATCATTGTTCTGCAGTTTTAATAATCTGTATTAAGTGCATAGTAAGTGATAATGATTATATTTTTTATAATATATTTTTTTCCGATAATGAATTTTCTACATTTTATTTTATTTTTCACAAAAAAACATGAAAAGATCAGTGTGTTACAGAGAGTTGACAAAGAAAATGAAAAGTGGAAATGCAATAAGCTTAGATGGATGGGAAGCAGAGATGGTAATGAATTTAGGGTGTAGGGCAAAAGTAAAGCTATTATCCTATTTTAATAAGATGGCACAGAATAAGTTTTTCCAGGAAGTTGAAGTAATACAGTTGTAAGATGATTACTTAAAAAAAAGGGTAAGGATCATAGAAAGTTAAACAATTATAGACCAATTGTGGTAACATCAGTTTTATATAAAGTTTTATCATATATGTTGGCTGGAAGAGTTGCAAACTGGATGGAAGGAAATAATGTAGTGGAGGAAATGCAAAGAGGATTTAGATTAGATAGGCATATAGGAGATAGTTTATTTGTCGTTAAACAACTTAAAGATATGAGTAGGAATTTAAGTGGACAGTTATATATGAGTTTTGTAGATATAGAGAAGACATATGATAGAGTAAATAGAATTGGATTATGGGTAAGTTTAGAAAAAAAATGTGAATGGATGAATCTTTAGTGGATATTACTAAGAAATTATATGAAAATAATTACTATATGTATCAATTAGGAAATATAGAATCAGTTAAAGTTAAAAATAGGGTGGGACTAAGGCAAGGATGCCTTATGTCACTTATTTTGTTTTTGTTGTATTTGAGTGAAATGAAGAGAGAGCAATAGAAAGATTAGGAAGAAGGATAAAGATATTGTTAATAGGTGGCAAGGGAGTATATGCTTTGTCAGGTCTTTTATTTGCAGATGATATATTTTTGTGTGCAGAAAGAAGAGAAGATATTGAAGTTATGCTGAGGACATATCCAAGGGTGGGTAAAGAGATGGGGATTAAATTTAGTGAAAAAGAAATCAAATATAATGATGGTTAATACTGGGAAAAGAGAAGATGTAGAATTTTATTGGGGGATATAAAGTTAAGTGTGGTGAATAGATATTGTTATTTGGAAATCATCTTAAGTAATCAGAAAAAATGCTTGGATGAATGGGAGAATAAATTGATAAATGAAGTAAATAAAAGAAAGGGATTGATAAAAAAAATTAACAGTGTTTTCATAAAATAAATATGATATAGCAGGAATTGTATGGATGGGAGTTGCAGTAGCAGGGTTAACATATTGTAATGATGAATTATGTCTTAGTAAAGGGGTATTATATTACTTAGATAAAGATAAATAGGAAGACACACATTGGATGCAGTTGTGTGGACAGCAAGGAGGCAATTCAAGGAAAAATGGGATGGTCAATTTTTTATATGAGAGATGGAAATAGTAAAATGAAAATTTTTGATAGGTTGCAGTTTATGGATAATAAAAGAATAGATAAAATAGTATTTAATTGGGTTATTAGTAAAGGTCAGGTAACAATATGGGTGAGAAATATAGTGTGATATGCAAAAGATTTGTATAAAGAATTTATATCAGTATAGTTGTACAAAAGGTGGAATGATTGCGTTAGCAGGATTGTTGAGGGTTCTAATGGTAAGGAATGGGATAAAATAATAGATGCATTAATAAGAATATGGTGTTGGAGAGATGCAGATCTAGTATGGAGAGTAAAAATAATTTAAATATATATAGAAATAAATGGAACATTGGGTGTGAGTTAATTTATGATAATAGTAAGAAAAGTAGTTTATTGTTTAAGGCTCAAATGGAATCTTTAGCAATAAGAGAATATACATGTAAATGAAAAAAATATGGATGATTTAGTCTGCAAACTGTGTATGGATGACATAGAAAATATTAGGCATTTGTTAATTAAATGTAAATGTTTGACAGCAGAAAGGGTACAAATAATGAAGTTATGGAAGAATAAATGTGAACAAAGTGATTATATAGAATGTGGGTTACTGTTTTTTTTTATGTATAAAGAGGTTTAGATATAAAGGCCATAGAGTTGACAAAGGTTATGTTGTGGAAATGGGATGGGGCAGAGTATGGAAAAACTTGTGGTGGGGAATGGAAAGGAAAGGTAAATTGGCTAACAGGTTTCACTGTTCATAGTTGCTGAGAGATTCCTGATTCTGTTTACGGATAAGTCACAGTGCACCACATCCCATTAGATCTGAGGAATATCATATTGCTTAATACATAAGAAAACATTTTACTTTGGGTTTACTTACTTCTGTTCAAAGGTTTGTGCAACGTTTTTGATTTTAATAATATATGAGTTTTTTGCTTATATATCAATATAATTGATTATTATTATTACATATTACATTGTTGATTATTATTTAAAACAAAAAAAATCACATATAAACTTTCAATTTATTAATTTATCATTTAGTTTTAGAAATAAATTTAATAAACTTGCTCATAATTTGTTGAAAGAAACAAATATACTTTATTTCATTATCTATCTGAAATGACATGGTGTTATTTTTTTTTTTTAAATTATAATTATTATAAAGAAATTGTAAGATTTTACAATAGAATTCAGTAAATCTATCATAAAACTGCCTTTATACATTCACATTAAAAAAAAAAAAAAAAAAAACAACTTAAAACGTACTTCATTCATTTTATGAAAGAATGTTTACACTAATTTGTTCGATGAAGTGTATGGTATATAATTTGATTTAAGAGTCAGATTATCATATGTTTTAAAATGACAAATGTTATTTTTTTTTTTTAGAAAATTATTTATTTAGACAATCAAAAGATATCAAGTCCAACTTAATTTAATTTTAGTAGTTTTAGTATAAAATAAAATAAAAAATACAATAATAAAGATGAGTATTTTTAAAATCCCTCATCAGATGGATCAAAGAAAATGTTAAATTGCCTACTGATTAATATTATTTTTTTTAATTCTAGTGATGCAGTATGAAGTCTGACATAAAAATTATAACATGGAGGGAATAACACAGAAGTAAGAAACAACAATAAAGGCAGAACAAACATTAATATAATGCAAGATATTTTTTTACAACTAAATAAAGTACTGGAAATATTGTCAGTTATTTAAATATAAATATAGTAAATATACTTAAGTTAGATATAATTAGAAATGATTTGAACTCAGATTTTCAACATCCCTTCAGGCACCCATTTCAAATTATGCAACTGATACACATTAACACATAATGTGAAAAATGATCTTAAATATACATATTTAATGCTGAGTCTACACTTATCCGTTGCTCCTCTTCTTCATTTCCCACACATATATAATCAGTGCTTATTTTATATTAAGACAAAAAATTTTCAAACTTTAATAGACAATCTTTGATATTCTCAACTCTCCAACTTTTTAGATGTCCATATCATAGAAAATCTGATGGCATGTTCAAAGCTCTTATTTGTCAATTTTGTTGCTATAGCAATGTCGACCGGTAGTCATCTGACCTATCCTATGTAGGAGCTTAAGATCGATAAAATATGCAGATTGATGGGCAGAATGAGTAAGACAATAAAATTGGCAAATAAGGACTCAGTGTTCAATATGGATAACTGCAAAAATGGAGAGTGGAGAAGATTGAAGGCTTTCCATTACCATTAAAGTTTGAAGATTTTCTATCTTATTATAAAGTAAGCACACACACACACACACACATACATATATATATATATATATATATATATGTGTGTGTGTGTGTGTGCGCGTGTGTGTGGGTATGTGTGTGTGTGATTTTGTGTTGTAGATGATTTGGACCAACTAATGTTGGTTCTGCTCAAAGGTACATCTACAAGAGATCATTTATATTTTTTACATGTCAGTAGTCACGTATATCGGATATATAAGATGGAGTGGATGACTGAAGAGAGCATGAAAGTTTTGGTTCAAATCCTGTAATTATCAGTTATTGCTAAAAGGTTTTTTTTTTACTTTTTACATAGATAAATATGCATATGACAATTGTAAATGAGTAAAACTAACATTGGTTTTGCAGAGTCTCTGAAGATCTTATCAACATCGAATGTGTAATGTTGACAATAAAATTTAAATAAATATCCCTCTAATCAAGATTAGTAAGGCTACTTAATTATGTAACTGTGAAATGTATATAGTCATTACTTTTCCCATAATTAGACTTTTTAACTTAATAGACTAAATATTTGCTAATTGAAAATTAAAAGATTGTTTAAATATAATTACTTTAATAATATTTTTTTTTTATTTTTCATTCAGATATCAAACAAGGAAAACGAAAAGACAGAAGGATGTAAAAACAACTTTGGCAGGAAGTAAAAATCTTTATCTTCAATATAATTCTCAGACTATTAGATTTTTTTTTTAATAAAATGATTATATAAAAGCTATTATATTAAATAGTTTTATACAGTATATATATTTCTTTTGCATAGAAAGTGTTTACTCAATGCATAAACTGTATACTTTTCTGTTAAAATGATTTCACTTTAAACATTTAAAATGAACTCTTAATATATATTAGATATAAGCATTTCCAATTTGTATATATTTACCTGGTTTGATAACACCCTTCTCCCAATTTTAATTAAAAGTCACAAGTAAGACTTTCTGTCATATTTGCAATATTTTATTTTCACAATTAAACATTATTCTAAATGTATTGATAATCAATTATATTGTTTATTACTAATATAGTCCTACAAATGAAATACATTGTACAAGTTAATAAATGAACTTTTAAAAATAGAAAAATAAAGTTGTGAAATGAATATTTAACAGTAATAATTGTGTTATTCGTGTATTGAATTGTAGAGTTGTCTATTAAAAAAATAAATATTTAATGAATAATTTCTCATTAGAATTCTATTTTAAAATTATAAATGATTTTTAAGTGAAAGATCATAATAAAATTAAAAAGCATTGTAAAAATAAAAAGAACATTTGGTATTACTATGATATCACAAAAAAATATTTGGTGGTGGATTACAAAAGCAGTTCTTATTAGACTTTAAAAAGAACATTTATTTTTGTCATAGATATATTTTTATGATCTGTCTTTTTAAAAATAAACATTTTCAAATAAAAACATAGCTGTAATTAAGTAAAGTTTTTGATTTAAAATAAAGATTTTGCAAATCTATTGCATAAACAAACCTAAATATGTAAATAAATTATTAAAAATTACAATATTAAAACAAAGTCCAGACTCAAAATTGCCTTGAAGTTACATAATCTACATAAGTGGTGTTGACAGTTTTTTTTCTGTTACAATACAGTGAATCAAGTATTATTGGCTTACTTTGAGATGCAAATCAGGGTTTATTGGCTTGCATTCAGATTAAAATGTACATGATATTTGTATGAGATTGACAACTTTACATTTTTTGATAAACTAACATATTTTATACGTGAAAAAAAGAAATTGAATTTGTAACTTAATATTATAGATAACTTACAAAATATTCAAAAAAAGGCTAAAGTGATGTCAGCACAAAATCAATGCCCTGTAATTAGCAAGTTTGTAACTACAAAGATGCATTCAGTGAAAAAATAAATAAATGATTTAAGTATTTTTATAAAATTTATAAATTCAAGAAATATATTTTTTATTCACTTTATTTAATATAAATTTATACTAATTACAATATATTCGTATGAATCTAAATAATTAGAAACATTTACATAACTAAATTCAGCAGAAATAATTTTTTTATTGTAAGTAAATCAGTATACATTTAATATTTCTTTTTTTAATAATGAAATGATATTTGTTGAATAAATGTAAAATAATTTTAACTTTCCTAAAGATTTTATGTTTTCTGCAATACAAGTAGTAATTGATGTGAAATTTAGAGAGAAATATTTGAATTGTAATTAACTTAAAAAGAAAAACAAATATTTATAAGATTATTAAAGAAATGGTTGCTACTTTCGAATATAAAACTGATATACTAAATAGAAGTGCAATACAGAACATTCAAAGTGAAGAATGAAGACATGTGTGAGATTGAGAGGACAAAATAAAGAAAAAATAAAATACATGTGTGGAAAAGAAAATTAAATAAAGCCTACATTTGGAATGGACTTGGTGATATATGATATTAGAGGATGATATAAAGTTTTAAGCTGGAATCAAAATAAGAACAGAAAATTTTTAAAATGATTCCATGTGATGCTGATAAGAAAAATTACTAGAATGCTGTACAGAAGAGGAACACAGTATCAGAATAACTGACTTGTTGAAGGTATTCATTCTGTCAAAGATTGATGTGTCAGTCACTACACCTACATTCCATTTTTGAGGATGCTGTAAGACCTCTATCCAGCCTGGAAAATTTATTTGAATGTCAGAATATATGTTAATGATGTGTGACTAGATAATTTTAATTTACAAATGAATGATTATCAGACTAGCTCATTTCAGAACAAGAAATTATCAACTAATATACAACTGATTGACTGACAACATAAACATAATAAACTTATTAATTACTAAAGTCCTTCATGGAAAATAAAATGGGAAAATCATAAACACATAAAATTGAAACTAGTTAACTTTTAAGAATGGTTTTATATAAGTCATGAATGTAATGAATTTATTATTGTTTACATCAACTAAAGAGCTGTGAATTCTTTAGCATAATCATGTAAAAAACTTTTCTCTAATAATTGTCTCTTTCCTAAAATATTAAAATAATTACTATGTATTTCAAACTTACCTACAAAAATTCACTAATGAGTATGCTAAATAACCATAGAATTGTTTGAGCATAAAAGAAAAGATAAAACTAAAAAATATTGGAGACACAACATTGTAGTTCACCCCAAGAATAATAAATTCAGACTGCATGGTTTCTGGTAAGTAACCTTAATAGAAGCCTAATAGTGAAGAGTTTATTGGAGATATTACCACATCAACTTGATGTGATCACTAATTGAATATGGTGATAAGAGACTACCAGACCTTGTTAGGTATATCAAAGCTTTAGTAAGGTGGGGTTTACCTGAGCTCATTCTAAAAAAAAAAAATACCACACAAACATTGTCTAATGGTAAAGCTGAAATACTTCATGATATTTTAAGGAGTGAATTTTTTTTTAATCAACAGCACATAAATAGAAATAAGATTATTTATGTATATAAAGAATAATACCCATAAGGTCATAAATATCTCAAGAAAGTTATTTTTATAACACACCAATAAATAAAGCAAATACAGTTTCAATAATTGATAAAAATGCCTATGACTAATTATTAAACATAAATTATTTTCTTACACTATGAGAATTGTGAAATTTAATTACAAAAGTTAATCATATGACTGAATATAAAAACAACAACTTGAAAATGACATAAACGACTTATGGTTAATTAATACTATAGAATTATTCACAATTAGGAAAAACAAAGGTAATTTATACGGAAAACATATAAATGAAACAAAATAATGAAAACCTCAACCATATCCAAAAGTTAATCAAAAACATAGAATATAATTAATTAAAATTAAATTACATCAATATTCATGGATTAACTAATACAAATCTAACAATAGTTACTTTATATTAATAATTAAATATTATAGGCATAAATTTTAATTATGCCTGGTTTATTGAGTAAATAAAGTTCTAACATTTATGTACTAGTCCTGTAGACTTTGGTGTTCAAGCAGATATATACATACATTTTGTGAATTAAATAAGTAGTTTGTCATTTATTGAAAGAAAGGTTTGAATAGAATCTATATGTTAGAGGTTGTTTGCATGGCAATGAAGATCGGAAGAATGGTCAGGTCACTAGCATACATCATGCTGGAACAGGTTTAGGTCTGAAGAAAGAAGTCAACCATGGTATAAATGATTAAGCAATTATGAAACAATAACCAAGATGGTTGGTTCATCTATTTGATCATGAACATTTATTTAGCTAACTGTGCCCCACTCAGTAGACATTGGGAATCATTGCTGATGGTTACTGGATATTAAATGACTAGAATCAAGTGACAAAGTTTGGAGATGTTTGATAATCAAAAAGTTTGGAACTGTCCACCTTTAAAATGCAGGTAAATATTTCTTTACAATAAATTTTGAATATTATATATGGCATCAGCCCCTATATACTTTTCTCAGAAACTTCTAAAACAACATTGATCAAGATAAACCAACATTCCATCACTAATTAAATTGGTAATTAATTATCTTGTGGAACTTTTACTCAATCAATACCCACTGTGAGTACATATTATACTTAAAACTAGTGTAATTAAAGCCAAATTCCTTATACCAGATATTGACAGAAAATAAAGTTGTATAAAGATAATACATTTTTCTCATTAAGGTTCATTTTGCTTTACAAAAATTATTTTACAAAATTATACACTCATACGTGTGCTTTATATATATTCGATTCACATATTTTTAAAATACAATTTTAAAATACAACTCATTAATATATATCCGATCGACACATTTTAAAAATACAAGTTTAAAATACAACTCAATACTATAAATTTAACCTTTTAATGACAACGTGTTATTTTTCACATTATATTAGTATAATTTGAAACTTCATCAAAGCGTCTCAATAACCCCTTCCTGCAAATAATAAATAAATAAACATAAATTTGTTTATTTTTTATATTAATAATCTTTAAAACTATACTTGCCAACATATGAGCTGTTATTCTCACACTAAGATCCTTCATAACTAATTTAATTCCATGGTCCATTTATCTAAGGTGTGGTCCTTTTTGCAGCCGATCTCTATTTAGAGGTTCTTTCAGTTTTACATAAGTTTGATCTTTATTATTGATATATTGTACTACTATTGTTTGTAGTTGGGGTAGTTCTTAACTTCTATGTTTATACCATGGTTCTATCTGCATATTGCCAAAGTCTATGGCAGTCAGCAACCCTGTAGTTTCTTTAATATTATATTAGCTTGGCCCCTGCATGATTTTTTGGACCATTTCATGCATATTGTATCAAATTATTCTTATTATCTACCTTTTCAATAATATAAAGGCAGTCAGGAGCATTAATTTGTTTACATGTCAGTGAAAATAGTGTATAGGACATCCTAACTATCCCTGGATATTTTTATAGAAAAAATTTTGTGCAGCAACCCATCTTGGTAGGTCTTACTCCAGATGTTTTGCATTATCTCATGCCTATAATCTCCAGAGTCTGTGGCTTCATTTTTAAGATATACCACAAATCTTTGGTCACACCCTGAAAGTGGTTCCAGGCATCTGGAATTTTTTTCCTCAAACAATTGTTGAAAGAAACACATTTGTATGCTTTTCAGGTATGCTAATGAACTTTCTCTTCCACCTAACCTGAAAAATTTTTATTTGAATATTTTTAGTAATTAGATTTTGCCTATCTTTTATTCTGTCTCTCACATTTTTATTGTACATTCTAGATGCACTACATTATATCCTTGGATTTTTCCCCTTCAATATTGGAATAGCAATATTTAACATCCATTCCTTTAATCTCTGCTTCATACCTCTTATCTCAGCACATTTGAGCCATTTTTTTCCTTCTTAATCGTAGCCTATTGTTTAAATTTAACTTTCTCTTACAAATCTTTAACTTGCTATTGCAAATCTTGACATTGTTATTGTATTGTTTCTTGCATCTGCTTCTTTTCTTCTGTTATTTTTTATCTGGTGAGTTTCTTCAACTGCTTATTTTATCTACTGTACCTCACCCTCTATATTATTTTCTTATGTTTTCTAACCTGATATCACTTCTAATTTCATTATTTTTTTCTGTAATTGGCCTAATCTTCTGTATTATTTCTACCATACATTCCATATCATTTTTTTGAATTCTTGTTCATTTCCTCTTTCCTATCTTGTTGACTCCATTTAATTTTTTGTTGATTTTTATTAAACATTTCTATTAAGTATTGTTGATTTTTGGATCATAATTTTAGTCAGAATTTGCATTTCCTTGGTATTGTCTACATTCTCTACCACTTCTGGAATTTTTAAAACTAATGAAACTACTCACTTCCTATTCTGCCTCTTCAGGTATCATTTGACTATCTTTAACTTCCACTTGCTTATTTAAACTGATAATATCAAACAACATACTTATTTCTATTTTGTAACAATCTCATTTTTTAATATTTACTTTTCTTTGACTAATTAATTCTTTGTTAATTGAAAAATATATATATATAATTTCTATTTAATTTATACACATTCCTTATAACTTTTATTTTAACTTTATATAATTATTTTCTATTAATCAATAATACATTAAATGGTTAATTCCCATCATCACACAAATTACTATTCATAAAACAAACACTATTCCTACTAACCAAGCTATCTATCTTTCCTACAATATATTTTTATTCACCTAGCCCTAATATATCAATCAATTGTTTAAAATCCTTCCATGGAGCTCATACTTACACATTGGATGCATTATTTATTTTCTAATACTATGCACCAGTCATTGCCCACATATTACAACTCTTGAAGATGCCACAAGATCTGTATACAGCCTTTAAAAATATATTTGGAGATAAAAATATAGGTGAATAATGTGTTACTAAAATTAACTTAATTTACTCATGAATGATTATTAAACTAACTCTGTTCAGAATAGGAGATTATCAACAAAAAAGATTGATAGATGAAAGACATAAAAGCTAGGCAAATTTAAATAAACATAATACATTTATAAATTACTAAAATCAAACATGGAAAATAAATTGTTAAAATCATAAACACAAATTTGAAACTAATTAATGAATTCTATGGATGCTTTTATATAAATCACTAATTCAATGGATTTATTCCTGTTTACATCATCTAAAGAGCTTTTAATATCTTAACATAATCATGTGTCTTATTCTAATAATTATATATTTACTACAGTGTTAACCTTCTAGCATTATGCTAACTTTGTGAATGATTTCTTTGTTCTCACTAGGTTTGAGTTTTCAACTTTCACTTCAATATTAAACTATTATTATTTATCACATTATAATAAATTTGACCTGATTTGATACTTTTGTTTAGAAATTAAATATTTTTTTTAAAAAAATCACAGTTGATTTGTGAATTATTTAAAAATTAGATTTTAATCAATACAAATAACAATTACAATCAAATTTTAGATGGAGCAGATTTAGTTTGCAAAATAAATAAAATCTATATTTGATGTTTGTTTTAAAAATCTGAACAAAATATTTTTAATATCTATTAAATCTATCAATTTATGCTGTAAAAATTCAAATTTTTCATAATTTTTATGATATCACTAAATTTTATAACAATCTATTGAGTGGTAACATTTTTAGATAGTTATAGTTTTTACCTACTGCAACTTCACATAGAAAAATATTTCTGTAAAAAATAATCATGTAATAATATATATTTTGTTTTCTAATAAATATTACAAAATTACAATACATAAATAATAATAAACTTTCCAAAAAGTCAATGTTTTAGACCATCAGAATATTTTCTCTAAGTAATCTTGCAAAGTTGAAGATTACCTTATATACAAAGACTAGGCATAAATGTGTGGCTTCAAATACTTTGAAAATCCTGCTTATTTGATTATTTTCATGTTTTTTAAATTTAAAATATTATAAAAAAAATACATGATTTTTAAAGCTGTAAAATGGTAGCTAAATTTGTCAATAGAGTATGAAAAACACAAATTTAATATCTAAATTTCGTAGATATGGCTCCTCACTTGATTAAACAGACTGGTTAAAATAAAGATAATGGATTTCAGAGTAATTGTAAATTACCCTTATATCATTTGAGCATAAAAGAAAGGAAGAAGTTCACTCCAAGAATAATAAGTGAGGCCACATGATTGGCGGTAAGTAATCTGAATAGGTCCTATTAGTGAAGAGCTTATCAGATATGTTGACAACAGCAGTTTAGTATGTTCACTAATTGAATATGGTGATAAAGGTTATCAGTCCTTGTAAGCTATATCAAACCTTCAACAAGATGTAATTTACCTGATCCCACTCTAGAAAAAAAAATACCACATAAATAACATTAAAGCTCAAATTCTTTATGATATTTTAATGAATGAAAACATTTTAAATCAGCAACACAAAAGTAGAAATGAAATTATTTAAGTATATAAAGAATAATGACATCAGTTCACAAATATCTCAAGAAATCTATTGTTATAACATACCAATAAAAAAGGCAAATAACAATTTCAATAAATGATAAGAATTCCTATGATTAATCATTTGAATGGAAAAATATTTTTTTTTATCTTATGAGAAACCTGACATTTAATTACAAAAATTAATTATATGACTGAATATAAAAAAATGGTAACTTGGTGATGATCCTAAGCAACTTTTGGTTAGTTATGACTTTAGAACTAGCACAATTGTTAAGAACGAAGACAATTTATACTAAAATTGCATAAATGAAACAAAATATTTAATAACTCATCCATATCCGAAAGTTAATCAAAAACATAATATGTTTCATTAAAATTAAATTACATCAATATTCATTGATTAACTAACATATATCTAGGAATCATTACAATAATTAATAATTAATACTTCAAGGCATAAATTTAATCATGCCTGTATTATTGAGTAAATAAAATTCTTATATTACTGTACTAGTGCTGCAGAATTTTGAGTTAATGTTTATGAATTATTCAGGTAGTTGTCATTTATTGAAAGTAAAATTTGAATAGTTGCTTTGATGTAGAAGTCGTTTGATCAACAAAGAAAAAATCAGATCAGGCTAGTCACTAGTGTAGATCATGCTAAAACAGAGTTAGGTCTAAAGAAAGAAGTATGCCATGGTGTAAACAACCTTTCTGCCACTCACTCATTACAATTGGAACAACTGAGATTGTTGGTCTATCCACTTGATCACATGGTTTCTTTTAGCTGGCTGTGTCACACTTAGTAGACATCAGGAATCACTGTTGACAATTACTGGAGATTAATTGACTAACAACAAGCGGTAAAGTCTGGAGATGCTCAGTAATAAAAAAGTCTGGAACTGTTCACTTATAAAGAGAAGGTGAATATCCCTTTATATTAAATTTTGAATATTATATATGCTTTCAGTCCCTTTGTTGATTTCGCAGAAACTTCTAAAATTAGCATGAATTAAAAAAAAAAAAAAACTATCACTCAAGATAAGCCAGCATTTCATCAATAATTAAATTTCTAATTAATTAACTTGTGGACTTTTTACTCAAACAATACCGAGTTTAAGTAGTCCCATAATTAAAATTAATGTCATTAAAGTCAAATTCTTTACACCAGGCATTGTCTGAAAAGACAGCAAATAAACTTGCATAAAGATAAGATATTTTTCTCTTTAAAATACATTTTACTTTACAAAAATTGGTTTACAAGATTATAGTATTAAGCTTCATTTCATATATATATATATACTCGTATATGTGTGCTTTATATATCCGATCGCACATTTTAAAAATACGAGTTTCAAATACAACTCAAAATTATAATTTTAACCTTTTAACGACCTTATGATATTTTCCATGCTATATTATTCTAATTTGAGATTCATCAAAGCTTCTCAATATATATATATATCAGTATTACCTATCTTTATAGCTTCTCAATATATATATATATCAGTATTACCTATCTTTATATATTAAAAAATAAACAGATTTTACTCACAACCTGGTTCTTACAAATACAATTTTATATATCTGTGTTCACAATATAGTAATATTTGTAATAATAAATAAGTAATCAAATGCTTTACTATTCAGGAATTTACAAGAACTTTCACCACCAAAACTGTCAGAGCCGAATGTGAGTCATGAATTATGAGCTATGGAGGTGGAGTTCACAATGAAAATATCTGGTTAAAAAAATCAGAATATCAGATATAAATACTTTTTAGATATTTTTATTTTAATGTTTGAATATATTCGTGATGGATTGCGAATTTATAAAGATGTAAACAGTAATCTAATAATACTCTCAAAGTATGCAAACCACAGCAATTATATTTCTTATTATAAATCGATATTGCATTAGTTTTCCTTGTAAATGCTAAATAAAAGATCGAATACTTATAAATGGGTATATAACAAATGCACTATATGCGAAATATACCTCATCACTCTCTAATGAAAATAGTGATTAAAGGTTGAGTAGCAGTTAACAATATTAAAATCAATTTAAATTTGTTATTAGATATGGTTCTTATTTTACTTCATTTTTACTCTGTGCAATAACTAAAATATACTTATAAATAAGGATGTGAATTTATATATGGAATTCATTCATGTATATATTTCATCTCTGTTGTTACTTTATTGCCGTTTTTAATTGCTTCCACATGTAACTTTTGAAGATTATTGGCTATTTCTGCAACATCTCTGAATATATATATATATATATATATATATATATATATATATATATATATATATATATATATATATATATATATATATATATATATATATAAAACACAAAACTGAAATATTAGTTGACATTTTTTACTTATGAAACTTTTACCTTTGATATATCTGTCTACCTCTCTGTCTGTCTGTCTGTCTATCTATCTATCTATCTATCTATCTATCTATCTATCTATCTATCTATCTATCTATCTATCTATCTATCTATCTATCTATCTATCTATCTAACTAACTATCTATCTATTATCTATCTATCTATCTATCTATCTATCTATCTATCTATCTATCTATCTATCTATCTATCTATCTATCTATCTATCTATCTATCTATCTATCTATCTATCTATCTATCTATCTATCTATCTATCTATCTATCTATCTATCTATCTATCTATCTATCTATCTATCTATCTATCTATCTATCTATCTATCTATCTATCTATCTATCTATCTATCTATCTATCTATCTATCTATCTATCTATCTATCTATCTATCTAGCTAGCTAGCTAGCTAGCTAGCTAGCTAGCTATACTGTACCGCATAAGCCACTATCAATCTAGAATATATGATTTACAGTGATCAAAAAAGTTAATGATGATGAATATAAATACCGCCATATAGACACAGGAAAAGAAAAAGATCTTAAAAATTGTTCAGAAAATTGAAGGACAGGGCACAGAGACAAACGGCAGCCAAAAACAATTATTAATAATTTTTAAGTTTTATTAAATTCAAAAATATTAGTAAAAAATATATAGGAATTTGACTCAAATTAGCCAACCATCTTTGTCTGAGAGTGCACATAGTAGTGTGGTATATCAAACACTTTCACAGATAATTATATTTTCTCATATAAGATTAGAAAGCTTTGTATGATCTTGCCAATGATTTATCGACTCACTCCCACTTTCCATTAGTAGAGATTTTAATAAAGATGATCTCGTACAGAAGTCAATGAGCAGTGCAGAGTAATCTTTCCTTAACCCCATAAAAACAACAGAACAAAACAAGAATGTCATATGCTCAATAAATACTCATAAGAGATCACAATACAAAATGGCTCTTATGATTATCTGTACAAGCAGAGAGACAAAATTATAATTCCTTAGTCTTTACATAACAAATAAAAGATAATCTCAATATCTCGGCCTGCTTATAAGAACAACAGAACTATTTTTATTTTTAATATGTCAAAGCATTGAACGGGAAGCAAACCCAGACCAGCTGCTTGGAAGGCAGCTATGCTAACCACTAAACCACCAACGCTTGACAAAGAACTATCTTATCGATAAATCACTAACCAAAAGCTCTACAGTCTGCATGAAATGCAATCATACATTGAACCAAAGTAAATTCAACTAAAATAGAGAACAGACGATATAAAAAGAAAAAAAAAACTATTATTATCTGCCAAAACTTTTAACATCAACTAATAATAATAATAATAATAATAATAATAATAATAATAATAATAATAATAATAATAATAATAATAATAATAATAATAATAATAATAATAATAATAATAATAATAATAATAATAATAATAATAATAATAATAATAATAATAATAATAATAATAATAATAATAATAATAATAATAATAATAATAATAATAATAATAATAATAATAATAATAATAATAATAATAATAATAATAATAATAATAATAATAATAATAATAATAATAATAATAATAATAATAATAATAATAATAATAATAATAATAATAATAATAATAATAATAATAATAATAATAATAATAATAATAATAATAATAATAATAATAATAATAATAATAATAATAATAATAATAATAATAATAATAATAATAATAATAATAATAATAATAATAATAATAATAATAATAATAATAATAATAATAATAATAATAATAATAATAATAATAATAATAATAATAATAATAATAATAATAATAAAGAAAAACAATGATTATAAAATGTTAACTCCCGATCTATTCTCCAATAAAATGATAAATAAAATTCATATTTTATAGATTCCATATATATATATATAATAAATTAAAGATTTATAAATTGATTAATATTTTAAACTTAGATGAATAATCCTTTCCTAATTTTTTTCTTTCTTTTTTTTAGTATCAAGCTTAGTGAGTTAAGCACTGTTTAACATATAAAAATGTTCAATTACCTTAGTGGTTTTAATTTTTCTTTCTGACTGATTCTAGCATTGTGTGCAAGGTTTTAGTTCTATTGCATTATGTATATTATGATGTTTTTGAATCTTCATTTATCTGGTTGTGGAGTATGAAGGCAATATTCAGCAATAGTTTTCAACTAGACAATTAGGACATGTTATTGATGGCACAATTTTGAGCTCTGGAATTCATCTTGGGAGATTAGCATATCATACTGTTAATATGGTACTTTAAGGCTGGTAGTTCCTGCATTATGAAGAGATAGTAACAATTTTCAGTACTTAGCATATTTTCTTTAGCAATTACTAATCAGAAATTAGTAATCAACAATAAATTCTTGTCATAGCAGTCTTGGCATTGGAATTCAGAGCAAAATAATTTGTGTATTAGCCAATTTCACCTTGCAATTATCAAATATAAATAAATATATCACATCAGCAGTATGCAATTAGCAAAATTATAATTTATATATCTCACAATTTTTAAATAATATTGATATCTCCTGCCAGAACTTAAAACCTACCCAGGGCTAGACTTTATCTCCTGCCAGATCTAAATTAAAAGTTTTAACGAGGCCTATTCTTTATTTTTCACTAGAGCTTAGTTAAAAGTTTTAACCAGAGATATTCTTTATCTTATGCTTTTACTTGTCAAGTACCAATTTTAATGAAATAGAAAATAAGTACCTGCTTTTAAAATAAATTAAAACAAACAACCAAAAAAATTGTCTCAATCATATCTTTTTCAAATTAAAATATTTTTTTACGATTTCCATTTACAATTGAGTATGGCAGGTACTCTTATTAAAAAAATAACAAAATACAAAATTTTTAAATACAACTTTTTCTTTCCTTTTAAAGTCTTTATAAATATACATTTTAGTTTGATTTCATTATGGTTGCATTTGAAGTAAAAAAAAGTATCCCATTCAACTGCCTTATTGGCCCTTGAAAAACAAAATTATATATTATAACCTAGACCCCCAACACCGCTCATATACATTACATGAGCGAAATGCCGAGGTGCCAGTTCTATTAATGAATAGAACAATATAATAAGATATACAATACAAAATTATTACTGAGACTCTATATTTAAGTTTATGTTCAGCTCAGCTCAGTGGGAGGCTATAGGCAGTTCATAAGATATATGATAATAAATGAATAAAAGAAGAAATATTACAAAACATTTAATATAATGTAAATTCCTTTGTTAATTAATTGTATGATAATGTTTATTGGTACAGTCTATTAAAATATACTTTAAACTTAATTTCTTCCCTCATCCAAATATAACATATATCAGCTTTCTATAATTATAATACTAAACAATTCTACGACTTGGCATATCACAATCTAAACATCTACTTTAATGCCAATCAAGAAATAAACAATAACATCTCAGGGAATTTTAACAAACACAGTTGAATAATATAAACTACATTGGCCCATAAGTTATAATTCTAAAGTATTGAAAATGTAATGAAACAAATTGACCAAAATATTTTATTGTGTTTCAATAATAAGACAATGACAAAAATAAGGTATTTTAATCTCATATCATCATCTAACAAATATACTGACTTGGCAACTTTTCTAATACGTTTATCAAGTGGCAAATGTTCTTTATAATGTTTGGATTAAGAAAAACAATATTGTCAGACACTAGCAAATTTAATATTATATTATATATATCTACTTTGTAATAGTTTTATGAAATGTGGAGATGTGGGAATGGAAAACACGAATGTACACAAGAATAACTCAAGACGCAGTTTTTAAGATTTTAAATAACTAAAACAAATCATTTATTACAATAAAATAAACTTGGTTTAACATGATATTTACAAATGGACTATTTGACTTACAGATTTTTAAATTATCAAATGAACTTTAAACATCAGTTCGGGATTATCCCTACTATCAAAGCAAATTAATAACAAAACTTAAATATCCTGACTTTGAACACATGCTTTGCCTACATGTTTCATCTACATGACAATAAATAAATAACATGTTATATTATTAGCACAAAAATACTTTTCAGAGGGTATTACTCTTGATTAACAAAATAAATGAAATTAATAATAGTTGGCTCTCAACAAACCAACTTTCTTTAATTGACTAAAGAATCACTTTCAATTACGTATACCTTTTATGCATAGCAACAAATCGTGTTTATTCTGATGATTTGATGATTTATAACCTTTATTTAAATAAATACACTGTATTTTAAAATATTTATTCCCGTTTTAATCTCAATACTTTATACTTTATATTTAAATGAATGTAACATATTTTTTTAAAAAAAAAAAAAAAACAAAAAACATTTATTTCTCATTTTAATTTCAATAATTCTATACTTTATATACGCGATATTATTTGTATTACACGTGGGTGCATATTCAAGCAGCAATAATATAAAACAATCTTTTCTATAAACTCTCCGTTCATCAAGAAAATATCATACAATTATTTTATTTTGAACAATGTCGTAATTCATCAATAAAAGAAGACACTAATATTACATCAACAATTAATCTAACAATTTATCTAGCCACATATTAATTAACACAAAGCTATATTTTCATGATTATACATACTATATGTTATAAGGAAAAACTACATGAGGAGCAAATAAACTCTTACTGAACACTTTTACAATTTCTCATTACCAAGAATCTAAGAAAAATGTCACATAACTTCGTAAGCATCATTTAATCATATTTCAACAATAACTCATCTACTTCTAAATATACTATTGGCAGGGACTTATCTCCTCATCACCAGGCTCTAAGAAAACATCACTTCAAAATATCATTTAATCATACGCATATAATATAGACTAGGCTCTACTCATGGAAAATTGTTCACATATACTACATAAGCAAAATCTTTTATCCCTACAAACATTATAACGCAATCAGATTTCTTTCCATTCTCATAGCTTTTCTAAATATTGAACATTATAAATACATGCTGGAAGATAAATACATACAGATAACATACCAATCTGTTCAACTCAGTAGAATACGACAGTGTATAAAATTTATGCATAAAATATTCACAAACTGAACTTTATCAAACAAATATCATAATTGTGCAAAACAAACACACACCCGCGAATAAAAAGTATATATAATATTAACTCTAAATTACACACTAAGCAGGTAACATGATAATTAAATATTGCATTAAGGGATAACTTTTAATTTAATTTTTATAATTATTACGAACGAACTTTCTTTCATATCTTGCAAACTACTTCTATTATAAGTTCGTTGATTTAAAAAAAAAAGAACAAAATTTTCACTTTGAGATAATAAAGTATACAAAATAAATGTAAACCTCTCTAATAATATATTTTAAAAAATATTTCTTTCTTTTACCTTCATAAATGAACAATAAGACTTGTTTGAACACAAACAATTTTTACCAGCGTATTCCTCATTTGGATACGCTTCAGATACGTTCTTGATAGTCAAAATACCCAAATTATAAATAAACATAATAATAAATAAAGCCTATCTACCTATTATATACATTAATTATGACAAGCAATAACAAAAAAAAAAATAAAGAAACAAAAGTTATTAGTTTTGTAATTTAAAATAAAAGTTCACTTGCAAAGCTTGGTTCCAGGTTTAAGAAACAATATGGGACACATTCCAAACTGAATTTTAGACTAAAATAAACTGCTGTAGGATAACCAAACAAATATAGTCATGCTTAAATAGGACTCAGCATCTTCAATGTTCATAACAAAGTTATTTAAGTTACTGTATCATACATAAGCAATCAATTTATCTTTTATTATGATGAGAATATAATAAATTTTTAACAACTGTTGGACAGAAATTATCTCACTTATTCTGTTGTAGTTCTAAATTGAATACGTGATTATTTTTAGTAGTTTATTGAATAGCATTTAATAATACTTTGTTTTATTTTCCATCTTTATCGAAGAAAACAAAAATTACCCACATTTCTATCATTCTATTCGATTTAAACAGATATTTAGTTTAAAGTAGTTCACATTTATTTCCTTCATTTAACATACATATTATTTTCAGAAATACCAGACAAACAAATACTGTCATCTCTTTATGATGAATTTAAACATGGCATGATTTATCAAATTATGCATATCCTTATGTCTATGTTTAATTCTCACAAAAACATAACACGGAAAATAGTGAAGAATAAAAATATATTCTGTAAAATAGTTCTGCATGCATTTTCCAGATATATTAAAGAACACATGTTGGTCAATGATACAACAATAATATTCATGCAATTTATTCCTATTTATAATGATAATTAAGTGAAGTAATGTAGACTGGACATTATTAACATACATTTTTAAAAGAGCAATAGTTATGAAGATGGTTAATTCAATATGTTTAAATCAAGAATAGTAAAGTAAACTGAGTACCTTTTTAAAACTTAGAACTTCATTCTGAAATTAACACTTTACATAATATATTTCTTAATATCCTTTCGAAGTATTACTCTAAAGTCCTTTTTTTAAAAATCAATTTGACTTCAGCAACTGGTTTTATTATCACAAAATCATCCACTGTTTTTTGGCTACAATTACATTACATAATATGCAAATTTTTCACTGGAGATCTTTGTTAAATGCTCTTTTTCCCAAGTTCATTTCTTTCCACCAAGTTACTCCCACTCTCCTCTTCTATCTCAGCTAATTACATATTCAAAAAAAATCTTTTCAAAAAAAAAAAACACTTTGATTTTTAAAATTAAAATCAAGTTAAAAATAATAATAAAATAAATAGCTTTTACAAACTTGAAAGAAAAATGAATATTAATTAACTATTAAATATGATTAATAATTTATTTAATTTGTAAAATAATTTATTGATTCAACTATCTATTAATCATTGGATAGAAATATATATTTGTTAAATTATTTAAGATAACTATTGTAGTTTAAATGTTTTTTATTGTGCATGTACTATTGTTTGCTGTTATTAAAAGATGAAAATGAAATAAAAATGATGCGGAGTCATACATGCATGCACATGTACCACAACCTAAATATTAAACTATCTTAACTAAATATGTTTGAAATGGCTATTAATTGTTGACAAAATGATAAGTATTAATGAGTAAAGAATTTTGAAATCATTCAACCAAATATTACACTAACATAAAATAACTTTGCATCTTTCTGACAAAATGTATTAATTCCATTAATAAACAACCCTTATTTCTTACATTAAATACCTCATTAACAACACTAATAATAATGGATACTTATAAAGTGTTCAATAAACTGCATAAGCAACCCATATCTAAGCTTTAAACAATCTCCAGCAAAAAAATTTTAAAATTCTAAGGCTATTTCATTTTTTTAATATAACTAATTAATGCAGATACAACGTATCTAACACCCTTGTGCCCATTCAGTTGGTAACAAATCCTCCATCCTTATAAGAGAAAAAATGAATTAAGTATCACTGTTAGGTTCTGTTAATCATTATTAAACAACACAAATAAAATTAATTTACACTTTAGGAAACCATGCATACAAAATTTTATATTCTCAAATCTATTAACTATCTGATACTTTAACTGGCTATGGTATTAAGCTACGAGCATTGTAGGTACCTCTTAAATTTTGTGCTTATATTCTTGATTTCTTTTCTCCTAACAAATGTTTCTACATGAGAATTCACTCTTATTGTCTGTTATTTAACATTAACCTTTTGGCTATGCCTTTCTTTGTTTTTAACTTTCTTAAGAGTATTTTCATAAACTAACTTTTCTTTTACTCTTTTGAGTTTGAACTTGGCCTTTCTAAAGCTTTCTTCTAGATCAGTAACCATTTTCTTTTTAAGACAGTCTATACAAAATATATGTGTCTCCTTAAACTTGCATTTAATTTTTAGCTTATAAGTCTCTTTAACATGATTACAATATTCCATTATTTGTTCTATACTTGGTATTATATATTTATTACCCACATACAACACCTTTCTACAAACATTCCTCTTCATATTATGATCTACATTATTAAGAGCACACTCAGAAACTATACCTTTATTTTTATCTTTAAATTTATTATGGGTAATATCAGTAATCTTCACTAATTTGTTTCTTAAAATTTCTGAATATTTCCTGCCTAAATAAAACACTCCTAACTTCATTAATCTAATAATCTCATCATTTTTATCACAGTTTTCCTTGAAATCTTCAAACACATTCATAACTTCCTTCTTGTCCACTTCTAGTTCTTTATTAACTATCTCTTTAATCTTTTGGTATGCTTTTAGTTCATGACCATATAAACTGTAATCTTTATGAACCAATTTAGCAATCAGTTGACCTTTATCCTTAATTGGCAGTACTAGGGTATTATCATTTAGCCTACTCTTATGTAGTTGACTTTTAATACATAATTCTGTAATCTCTAGTTTGAGTATTTGGCTACTAATATTTTCATTAACTTCTTTTACTTCTATACTTTGGCTTTTACTATCTTGCACTTCTAACTTCACTTCTGATACTTTCAACTTTATTTCTAATCTCACTTTTTCTTTTATTTCTGATTCTGGTTCAATATCATCTGATAATTTCTTTGGCATCATTTTTAGCATTTCTAACTCTACCTCAAATTTCATTTCTGATACTTCTATTTCTTATGGTTCAACATTCTTTCTGAACAGTCCTTTTATTTCTAACATCATACTATCTTTCATTTCTCTACAATCTTCCTTTGACATCATATTATCTTTCATCTCTCTACAATCTTCCTTTGACATCATACTATCTTTCATCTCTAACATTTGTTTATCTGAATTATTTTTCATCTCTGACATCATACTATTTTTCATCTCTAACATTTGTTTATCTGAATTATTTTTCATCTCTGACATCATACTATTTTTCATCTTTAACATTTGTTTATCTGAATTATTTTTTATCTCTAACATTTGTTGAACTAAATTATCTGAATTATTTTTCATCTCTAACATCATACTATTTTTCATCTCTAACATTTGTTTATCTGAATTATTTTTTATCTCCAACATTGCGTCAGTTAATTTAGAGTAATCAAATGTTCCTCCCAATGGGACATTTTCTGACTTACTATCTTCTCTATTCATGAAGTTTATAGTTTCATTTCCCAAATCTATATCGGGAGACAATACAATCACCTTTGGAGATATTTCCTGGGATCCGCCCAAATCTTCATCAATATTAAACTCTTCCATTGTACTTTATATTTTTTACTTATTAATATTTGCAGACAAAGAAAAGGTATATCAGCTTCACTCCCCCTCCCCAATCAAACAACTTAAATTTTCCCATCATCTCTTACAAATACTTAAGGCCATTCTAGTATGTTTAGTTGTGTTATTTCATGCAACATTCGGTTTCCACATTTGGAAGCAAAATTATGGCACTGTATACTCTGATAATATTGATCCAAACACTAATAATGTATCTAGATAAAATCTCTATATTCACCTACATTTATATTGTACATTAAATTGACTTCTATATAATAATGAAGTCAACATAATTTTAATAAGCATGATTATTAAGTTAAGTTCTCTGCACTATTCAAGTCTATAATTAACATTTACAATACTATACAACTTTTATTTACCAGATTTTACATGTTGGCTGTATACAATATAATCCTATCAGACATACATCATTATAATTATCAAGCCCGCAAAGCCACAACTTGTCGTATCTATGTCAAAATATATCCATACATCAAATGTTGGGAATCCAAAAACCAACTTCATATCTAATCATTGTGAATTGACACATCAGATATCAACAACTAGCACTATAATTATCCACCATTAATAAATCATGCAGCTACGTTAGCGCACCAGAGAACCCACTATAATCATCATCATTGGGCCATATAACACTGGACAACAAAAACAGTTCTATAGTTAATCATCCATCAAACATACAGGCCACTATGTTGTGCCAGAAAATCTCACCAGGATCATCATCAGCCAATCAACCAATGCTACCACATTGGTCATACAGAAAACGTATATTGAGATCATCATCATTGCACAGTTGAGTGAGCTACCACTTTCATACTACAAAATCCATATTGCAATCCATCTACTAAGATGTCAAATAGATCTTAAGCCACCACAATGGGCATCCAGAAAACATAGTCTACAACAGTGTTCTTCAACCCTTGGAAGGCAGCCCGGCACTGGGCCATGGAACTTTTCTGCAGGTCTGCCTGCTAGATGGGCAGTAAAAAGTTTGTAATAATAAATAATAAAAGATTAAACTTTTAATTAATATAGCCAATTTTTATTTATTTTTTCATCTCATTTTTACCCAATTAAAAAAAAAGAAACCAGAACGAAAACAAAATCTAATCAATCATTCATAAATTAATTTGTTTTTCTAGTTATCACAGGTGTTTATTTATGGGGGGGGGGGATTATTTTTTTTATTACTTTTCTAAAAAAAATTAAAAAAAAAGTTTTTTATTATATAAACTCCATATATATATATATATATAAAACTTTATCTTATATATTTAACATTGTTGTTTTGATCAGTTATAACAATTATGCTTATCTTTAAGAAAATTTATCTATAGACTTCTGCCAGTCTTCGAAATCTTATCCTTATTTTTGCTGGTCCGCAGAACCTTATCCTTATTTTTACCAGTCCGCAGCTGTGGGAAGGTTGAAGACCATTGGTCTATAATCATAATGACTGTGACCAAACGCATGCCCATCAATCCCAAAATATGTCCATCAGGCCAAAATGCATCTACTGATGCCACAATGTATCTATCAAGCCACCAAGTTGGGGGACAAAAACATACTACTCATCATCATCATTCAATCAATCAATCAAAGCAGGCCATGTCGAAGTGACTGAGGCCATGTTGAAGCCACTGAAGCTATGTCTGTCCCATGTTGGGTGAACAGAAAAGGTAACCTATAACCTACACTCCCTACACCACTCATCTACATTACATGAATGAAATGCCCAGACACCAGTTCTATTAATGAATAGAACAATATAACAAAATATATAATACAAAATTATTACTGCGACTCTATATTTAAGTTTATGTTCAGCTCAGCTCAGTGAGAGGCTATAAGCAGTTCTTAAGATATATGATCATAAATGAATAAAAGAAGAAATATTATAAAACATTTAATATAATGTAAATTCATTTGTTAATTAATTGTATGATAAAGAATCATAATGTTTATTTGGTACAGTCTATTAAAATATACTTTAAACTTAATTTCTTCCTTCATCCAAGTATAACACATATCAGCTTGCTATAATTATATTCTTAAACAACTCTATGACTTGGCATATCATAATCTGAACATCTACTTTAATGCCAATCAAGAAATAAACAATAAGATCTCAGGGAATTTTAACAAACACAGTTCAATTAATAAACTACATTGGCCCATAAGTTATAATTCTAAAGTATGAGAAAAATATAATGAAACAATTTGACTAAAATATTTTACTTTGTTTCAATAATGAGATAATGACAGAAATAGGGTATTTTAATCTTATATCATCATCTAACAAATATACTGACTTGGCAACTTTTCTAATACGTTTATCAAGTGGCGAATGTTCTTTATAATGTTTGGATTAAGAAAAACAATATTGTCAGACACTAGCAAATTTAATATTATAACTCTAAAATAATATATATCTACTTTGTAATAGATTTATGAAATGTGGATATGTGAAAATGGAAAACACGAATGTACACAAGAATAACTCAAGACGCAGTTTTTAAGATTTTAAATAACTAAAACAAATCATTTATTACAATAAAATAAACTTGGTTTAACATGGTATTTAGAAATGGACTATTTGACTTACAGATTTTTAAAATATTAAATAAACTTTAAGCATCAGTTCGGGATTATCCCTATTATCAAAGCAAATTAATAACAAAACTTAAATATCCTGACTTTGAACATATGCTTTGCCTACATGTTTCATCTACATGACAATAAATAAATAACATGTTATATTATTAGCACAAAAAAAATACTTTTTAGAGGGTTTTACTCTTGATTAACAAAATAAACCAAATTAATAATATTTGGCTCTCAACAAAGCAACTTTCTCTAATTGACTAAATAATCACATTCAATTACATATACCTTTTATGCATAGCAACAAATCATGTTTATTCTGATGATTTGATGATTTATAACCTTTATTTAAATAAATACACTGTATTTTAAAACATTTATTCCCGTTTTAATCTCAATACTTTATACTTTATATTTAAACGAATGTAACATATTTAAAAAAAAAAAACAACAACATTTATTTCTCATTATAATTTCAATAATTCTATACTTTATATACACAATATTATTTGTATTATGCGTGTGTGTGCATGTTCAAACAGCAATAATGTAAAATAATCTTTTCTATAAACTCTCCATTCATCAAGAATATATCATACAATTATTTTATTTTGAACAATGTTGTAATTCATCAATAAAATAAGACACTAATATTACATCATCAATTAATATAACAATTTATCTAGCCACATAGTAATTAACACAAAGCTATATTTTCATGATTATACATACTATATGTTATAAGGAAAAACTACACGAGGAGCAAATAAACTTTTACTGAACACTTTTACAATTCCTCACTAACAATAATCTAAGAAAAATGTCACATAATTTCCTAAACATTATTTATTCATATTTCAACAATAACTCATCTACTTCTAAATATACTATTGGCGGGGACTTATTTCCTCATCACCAGGCTCTAAGAAAACATCACTTCAAAATATCATTTCATCATATGCATATAATATTGACTAGGCTCTGCTCATGGAAAATTGTTCACATATACTACATAAGGAAAATCTTTTATCCCTACAAACATTATAATGCAATCAGATTTCTTTCCATTCTCATAGATTTTCTAAATATTGAACATTATAAATACACGCTGGCAGATAAATACATACAGATAACATACAAATCCATTCAACTCAGTAGAATACGACAGTGTATGAAATTTATGCATAAAATATTCACAAACTGAATTTTATCAAACAAATATCATAATTGTGCAATACAAACACACACACATGAATAAAAAGTATATATAACATTAACTCTAAATTACACACTAAGCAGGTGACGTGATAATTAAATATTGCTTTAAGGTATAACTTTTAATTTAATATTTATAATTATTACAAATGAACTTTCTTTCATATCTTGCAAACTACTTCTATTATAAGTTCATTGATTTAAAAAAAAAGAACATTTTTTTTATTCTTTTACCTTTAAAAACTATAAGACCTGTTTGAACACAATCTATTTTTACCAGCGTACTCCTCATTTGGATACGCTTCAGAGACATTCTTGATGGTCAAAATACCCAAATTATAAATAAACATAATAATAAATAAAGTCTATCTATCTATCATATACATTAATTATGACAAGCAATAAAAAAAAATAAAAAAACAAAAGTTATTAGTTTTGTAATTCAAAATAAAAGTTCACTTGCAAAGCTCGGTTCCAGGTTTATGAAACAATATGTGACACATTCCAAACTGAATTTTAGACTAAAATAAACTGCTGTAGGATAACCAAACAAATATAGTCATGCTTAAATAAAACTCAACATCTTCAATGTTCATAACAAAGTTACTTCAGTTTCTGTATCATACATAAGCAATCAATTTATCTTTTATCATGATGAGAATATAATAAATTCTTAACTACTGTTGGTCAGGAATTATCTCACTTATTCCATTGTAGTTCTAAATTGAATACCTGATTATTTTAGTAGTTTAATGAATAGCATTTAATAATACTTTGTTTTATTTTTCATGTTTATCAAAGAGAACAAAAATTACCCACATTTTTATCATTCTATTCGATTTAAACAGATATTTAATTTGAAGTAGCTCACATTTATTTCCTTCATTTAACATTCATATTATTTTCAGAAATACCAGAAAACAAATACTGTCATATCTTTATGATGAATTTAAACATGGCATGATTTATCAAATTTTGCATATCCTTATGTCTATGTTTAATTCTCACAAAAACATAACACGGAAAATAGTGAAGAATAAAAATATATTCTGTAAAATAGTTCTGCATGCATTTTCCAGATATATTAAAGAACACATGTTGGTCAATCATACAACAATAATATTCATGCAATTTATTTATATTTATAATGATAATTAAGTGAAGTAATGTAGACTGGACATTATTAACATACATTTTTAAAAGAGCAATAGTTATGAAGATGGTTAATTCATATATGTTTAAATCAAGAAGAGTAAAGTAAGCTGTGTACCTTTTTAAAACTTAGAACTGCATTCTGAAATTAACTCTTTCCATAACATATTTCTTAATATCCTTTCGAAGTTTTACTGCAAAGTCCTTTTCTTTTTTTAAAAATCAATTTGACTTCAGCAACTGGTTTTAATTTCACAAAATCAGCCACTGTTTTTGGCTATAATTACATTACATAATAGGCAAAATTTTCACTGGAGATCTTTGTTAAATAGCTCTTTTTACCCAAGTTCATTTCCTTCCACCAGGTTACTTCAACACTCCTCTTCTATCTCAGCTAATTACATATTCAAAAAAAACCTTTTCAAAAAAAAAAAAAACACTTTGATTTTTAGAATTATAATCAAGATAAAAATAATAATAAAATAAATAGCTTTTACAACCTTGAAAGAAAAATGAATATTAATTAACCATTAAATATGATTAATAATTTATTTAATTTGTAAAATAATCTATTGATTCAACTATCTATTAATAATTGGAAAGAAATATATATTTGTTAAATTATTTAAGATAACTACTGTAATTTAAATGTTTTTTTATTGTGCATGTACTATTGTTTGCTATTATTAAAAGATGAAAATGAAATGAAAATGATGCGGAGTCATACATCCATGCACATGTACCACAACCTAAATATTAAACTATCTTATCTTAATATGATTGAAATGGCTATTAATTGTTGACAAAATGATAAGTATTAATGAATAATGGATTTTGAAATGATTCAACCAAATATTACACTAACATAAAATAACTTTGCATCTTTCTGAGAAAATGTATTAATTTAATGAATAAACAACCCTTATTCCTTACATTAAATACCTCATTAAACACACTAATAATAAAGGACACTTATAAAGTGGTCAATAAACTGCATAAGAAACCCATATCTAATCTTTAAACAATCTCCAGCAAAAAAAAAAAAATTAAAATTCTAAGGCTATTTCATTTTTTTAAAATATAATATAACTATTTAATGCAGATACAAAGTATCTTAAACCCTTGTGCCCTTTCAGATGGTCACAATATTTATAATATCTTTTTTTTACATTAAACCCTCTACCCTTTCATAAAAACCCTGCCTAATATTTACTGTAACCTTTGTCATATGAAATGGAAATTATTTTGATCCCACGTCTATTACAACTATCAAACTCCTCTTTAACCCTTTCTTCAACATATCTTCATCATCTTCCTCTTTTGGTGAAAGAAAAAGAGCTTTTTTTAAGCTTTCTAGATGAGTGGTATTTCTTAAATGCACACAATGTCTACCTTCCCTATTTAACTGTACTACACGTTCTGGGTGATATTTCTTCCGTTTTTTTCTGCAGACATTTCATTCCATAAGTTATTCTCTACTATAGTTTTTTTTAATATTTGACTTAATAAATTAAGATCTCCATTTACTTCATGACAACTAACTCTTCTTTATATTCATTCTTAGAAAATATTGTGATATGTTTAATTGCATTCTTAGCAGTTATGAGCATGGTTCCAGGTGCACCTGCATTAATAAAGTCAGTGTCACACATAAATATTGCATAGACTTTGTTAGCACCAACTTATCTGTTTTCATTTCTTAAATCCGGAAATCCAAGATTCACATTAAACACCACATATGCCCTAAGAATATTTTGTTATAACTCCCTCCCAAACTTCACTTACATCTTTTACCATCTTAACTTCCTTCTCTACTTACCAAAATTATTTTGTCAATTTTTTCTCTATGGTCCCTGACTTTTCTCCCTTCATTCCATTGTTTCTTGCTTCATTTCTTTCTTTTTGACTTTGAATTCTTCCTACATTACTTGCTGACTTTATTTCATTTCTGGTAACTCTTGTCACCTTATTATATTTTCTTCCATCAGTTCTATCATCATCTTCATCATGATCTGTATTTCTATCACCTATTTTTCACTTTCAAATACTTGGGTATTTTTGAAAAAAATAGGGCTTTCTTCCTCAAGTATTCCCCTATCATTTTCTTCATTGAATTCCATTCTTCAAAACAAAATCAAACACCAATATTTCTATATTCCTCACCTTTTCTTTTTTGTTTTACAATTTATTTACTTTTAAAAATATAACTACTTAATGTTTATTTATCACTCTTCCTTACATTCAAAATTATTTTAGACATCAATAAAATACTATTTGATTATTTACTTATTTATTCATATTAAAAAGATTAACCCCTACTCCAAACTGCTCACTAAATTTTGCCATCCTATTTCTGAAATATTCCACAACTTAGTGAACAAATTCTCACCTGGGTTTTAAAAAAAAATCTAAAGTGTCATTGACAGTGCTAAAATATTTATATCTATAGTGCCAGACACCACTTCTTTTAAGTCATTAAGGGTGCAACTAGGCCACTGTAGACCCATAAAATTTGATTTACAGTTATCCAAAAATGTAATGATGATGAATATAAATGCAAGCAGCTAGAACCAGGAAGAGCAAAAGATCTAAATCATTTTCAAGCAATTGAGGGACAGCACACAAAAACAAACATCAGACCAAAACAAGTATTAACATTTTTTAAGTTTTATTAATTTTAAAAATATTAGTGAAAAAATATGAGTTTTATCTAAAGTCCCTTACCATCGTTTTCTGAGAGTACACAAGGGTATTGTGGTATATCAAACACTTTGACATCTAATTTTTTTTTCACTAAGTTTAGAAAGCTTTTTATGATTTTCTTGTCAATGATTTACCTACTCACTTCCACTTTGCTTTATTAAAGATTTTAATAAATACAATTTTGTACAGAAGTCAATGAACAGTGCAGAGTGAGCTTTCTTTAACACCATAAAATCAATGGAATAAAACAAGGATGTCATATGATTTGTAAACACTCATAAGATATTGAATTACAATACAGTACTTAAGGTTATCTCTGCCAAAACAGAGAGAATATTATAATTCTTTAATCTTTAATATAACAAATAAAAGGAAATCTCAAAATCTTGATGGCTTACATTTAAAACAAAATTATGTAATCGATAAATCATTAGCCAATAGATCTATACTCTGCATGAAATCAAAATATACATTAAATTAAAGTAAATTCAAATAAAATAGGGAACAACTGAGATAAAAAGAATAGTTACTATTATCTGCCAAAGCTTTTAACAATTAATAATAATAATAATAATAATAATAATAATAATAATGATGATGATGATGATGATGATGATGATGATGATGATGATGATGATGATGATAATAATAATAATAATAATAATAATAATAATAATAATAATATTAATAATAATAATAATAATAATAATAATAATAATAACTGGAAATAATATGATTTTACCAATTCTTAACTATTCTAAAGATAAGCTGGGACCAGAGAAATTGATACAATACCAGCCTAATATATTTGGAATGGCAGAAATTGAATGACCATATGCAATAGATGATTTTATAATGAAAATGAATGAAATGCCCAACAAGAGTCACCCAGAAAGCCCTGGAATTCCACTGTTCATATTAAAACAGCTTGACAAGCTGACTAGAAAATGCCTGTGACAGCTGGCAAATTATTTATTGCAGGGAATAATAACAATGGAGGGAGTTAATATGATCACAATGGTGCCGTTTAATTAAAAAAAAAGAAGCCCATCCCTTTCTTATTAGAGATAACACCAAAATCAATGTGTCCATTGCCCATAAAGATTTTAGAGAAAGGAATTAAAGATAAAATAGAACCAATTATTTTGTCGATGATTTCTCCAGCTCAATTTTCAAAACAAACATTAATCTACCACACAAGCTGCTATGTTATTTAAGGCTATTTTGACACCGGTTAGAGAAAAGAAAAGATAAGGCCAGATTGTTGTACAGCTGGATATTGCTTTGGCTTTTGACAATGTTGATATATCTGTACTGTTGAGATTATTGAATAACACTAAAATGCCTAAATCAAATATATATTATATAACAAATTTACTCTTAAATCGTGAACTTCACATCACCCTAAATGGCAGAAATTCGCCAGCTTTCACACCAACTAAATCACTTTCACAGGGGTCCCCACTTAGTGCCATCTTATTCATTTTATATATAAACCCCCTTCTTGTTTGACTACAACAAGCATTTGATGGAATGGAGATCCCAGGAACAGGTCAAAAAATGACCTGCATTGCATACATGGATGATATTACAGTTTTCCTGACATCAAAAAGCAGATACCAAAACTACAGATGATTTTAGAAGAATACACAAAGGAATTTAAGCTAGGTTTCAAACCAGTAAAACAGCAGCATGTAACATGTTCATGGGATGGCCATGTACATCCATTTTTCAGGCAAAGCCATGCTCATTCCTTTGTATTCCATTCCATCTGGGGACTACTGGCATGAGATGTGATTTGCAGAACAAATTGAAAAATGAAATCCAGCAAATAGCAGACTCTCTAGCCAATAGCTATATGTCAGTATATTCTAAGATTCAATTAATTAACAGTTTGATGATGACTAAGATAGTTTACTTTATGCTGGGGGTTGCTTTCTCAAAAGCTTTTAACTCTAAAATTAAGATCATTTGCAATCAGCTACTATGGTCAAGGAAAGTCGTGGTGATATCAATGGCAAAACTATATCAACCATTGAACAAAAATGGTTTGGGGTTACATGATATTGGTAATTTTGACAAACAGAGAATGAGAAACAATATAATTGATATTGTTAAACAATTTACAAAAATTAAGCAGCACATAGAGGTCATTCCAACTGTTAAACCACCACCAAATAAATTATCATACTTTGAACAATTAATATATCATTGTAAAACAGAATCAAAAACCCCAGAGCAATTTATTAATAAATACAAATACTGGGAAATTTATGAACTAATAAATGAAGTTAATAACACAATTGCTTTGGAACTGATACTGGGAATTAATAATAAACAACTGGTTAAAAGGTATAAATGATGGGCCTTAGAACCAAAGTTTTTCAATTTTCTGATAAAACTTAACTTATCTACATTACCTACCACATATTTTCTTTGTCATGAAAGATTGTATACATCAATTTAACCCTTTTGTGGGCTATGCCATTGAGATTAGGAAACACTGTCACATCTGATATATCACTCTGAAGGACTTAGGCAAATAAGAAATCTAATAACTAGCAATTAAAGGAAATCTAATGTAACAATGCATCAATTAATTTCTGCATTTAGATAGGGATTAACACCAAGTGTCAGGGCAGCAAGCTTTGTGCTCTATGCATACTGGTGTACTAGATGCACCTTCTTAATTGGTAACAATTCCAGGAGGCATCCAGCTACTTTTTCAAATAAACTTGCAATGATACAGAAAAGGGATAAGACACTGGTCAGATGTGAAATTTATGCAGCCACCTGGTCATTACTTAAGATTAAATCAATGTTATAGTGACAAAAATGTTAAAACTCTTAGGAACCAGTATAGTGTTTTTTTTTTTTTTTTTGAAAACCTGAAATCTTGTAAGATCAGTGAATTTTGGTAATTAAACACATTTAAAAGAAACATAGGATCAAAACTTGGGATTTAGATCTAATAAGATCTTTGTAACACCAGTTTGAACATTGTAATTTGGAAAAATTAAACATTAGAAAGAAACGTAGAAGGATGCACATGTCAAATTAGCAACAAGGACAATTTGGCAACAATTTTCCCCTTTGTGTTATAAATGATGATTTGCTAATGGAGTTCAAATGATAAACTATATTTTACACATTTGGGACATAAAATAAAATGAAAATTGTGTTATAACATTTGGACTGTTGACCTATGCAGAATGAACAATCCAGGATATTATATGCAGGCAAAAACTATGATTTAAGCTCATGTAAATCCAGAAAGAACACTAACAAAAATGACAATGTAAATGTTAAAATTTGTAATCAACTTGTAGCAGTTAATTTTACTATGCAACCACTAATGTTGTATTCTTTTGAGACAATAAAGGCCTTTTGAAATATAATAATAATAATAATAATAATAATAATAATAATAATAATAATAATAATAATAATAATAATAATAATAATAATAATAATAATAATAATAATAATAATAATAATAATAATAATAATGATGATGATGATGATGATGATAATAATAATAATAATAATAATAATAATAATAATAATAATAATAATAATAATAATAATAATAATAATAATAATAATAATAATAATAATAATAATAATAATAATAATAATAATAATAATAATAATAATAATAATAATAATAATAATAATAATAATAATAATAATAATAATGAAAACAATGATTATAAAATACTAACTCATAATACAATCTCTGACATAATATAAATAGCATCCATGCTTTATACATTCCATAAAGAAAAATACATATAATAAATTAAAGATTTATAATTTTCTAAACATAGATGAATACACCTATTCTATGTTATTTTTGTTCTTTTAGTATCAAGTTTAGAGACTTAAGCCCTGTTTAAAATATAAAAATGTTCAGTTACTTTCAGGCCTTCAATTTTTCTGTTTGAATAATTCCAGTGGCGTACACAATGTTTTAGCTCTACTAGAAGAACATTATGATGGTTTTTGATCTACATTTTTTCTGGTCATGAAGTATGAAGGCAATCTTCAGGCTGTTTTTGAACTAGGCAATGGAGACATTTCATGATGGCACAATTTCAAGCTCCAGGGTTTTTCTTGGAAAAATGTTAGGATGGCATACCTTTAATATGGTTCTTTAAGGCTGATACTTGCTGCATTATGAAGCAATAGTAGCAATTTTCAGTATTAAGCATAGTTTATTTAGCAGTTAGTAATTAGCAATTAGTATTCAGGAATTCAATCTTCCCTTAGCAATGTTGTTAGAATTCACAGGAAAATAAATTTTGCATTAGCCAACTTCACAATTAGCAAATATAAAAATATATCATATCAGCCACATACAATTATCAAAATTATAATTTTTACATTTTTCAAACAAAAAAAGAGCTTATATATATATATATATATATATATATAAGCTCTATATATATATATGCATATATATATATATATATATATATATATATATATATATATGGCTGCAGAAAGGAGTTTTGCTATTAACTGAAAGGAGACCCTTTGATTCCTCTTGGAGGCCTTAAAGGAACCGAGCAGGGCAAATTCCTAATGTCCACTCCATACGTTCTTGTAGTTGTAGCTGTTATTACTATGTGATTATTCATATAGTATACGAACATGGATGGGCTGCTCACCAACATGCATTAGCCAGCGTGGTGAGTTTATTGGCTTTTAATCTCTGAGTTTAAGATCAAGAAACACCATGGTCTTTCTTCTCAGTGCCTGATAAGGCAGAATGAATGTTTGTGTAAATGATAAATATTTTCCCAATACATATATACAATTATGACAGACAAAAATAAAGCATGGCCCTTATTCCCAGGAGACTGTAAAGTCACCAACCAGAGCAGCGGTTGGAGGCCGAAGGCGGAGGGTGCTAAGAATCCCCTGATTGCAGACCCAGGCTGCCATTTGATGATGACTTTTTATTTAGGTACTTACAACTGCAGATCACTTTCAAGTGAAGGAAGATTGCAAGAATTAGAAGAAGAACTCTCTTATATTAAATGGGACATTATTGGACTTTGGGAAGTTAGAAGAAAAGGTGAAGAGACAATTGATTTAAAAAGTGGACATATACTCTATTATAAAGGCACAAATATTGGAAATACAAATGGAGTAGGATTCATTATAAATAAAAAGTGGAAGAACAATATTGTGGAGATTGAAGGTGTATCGGACAGAGTGGCAAGATTAGTTATACAACTTAATAGCAGATACCAAATGCAGATAATTCAGGTTTATGCCCCAACAAGTTCTCATAGTGATGAAGTAGTAGAAGATTTTTATATGGATGTACAAAATGCTTTTGATAAGAGTAAACACCATTTTAAAATTGTTATGGGAGACTTTAATGCTAGAATTGGTAAAAAAATGGAAGATGAAAGTGCTGTGGGTAATTTTGGTTATGGTAATAGAAATGAGAGAGGACAGAGACTTGTGGAGTTTGCAGAAAAAAAAACAAAACTTTATATTATGAATTCTTTTTTTGAGAAAAATGTTAAAAGAAAATGGACATGGAAGCATCCAAATGAAGGTACAGCAGAATTGGATTATATTTTGACTAACAGAAAATACATATTTCAAGATTGTAATGTTCTTAATAAATTTAACACAGGAAGTGATCATCAATTAGTAAGGTGTAAGATACGTGTTAATGTAAAACTAGAGAGACAAAAATTATTAAGAAAAACAATATTTACAGTTGATATTCCTAATCTTCAGAAACATTCTAATGAATTTAAATGAGAACTTACAAATCAGTTTCAAGTATTAGTAGATTTTGAACATGATTCAGATTTGAATGAAATTAATATGAAAATAACTGATACACTTTTGAAAATTGCAACAAAGATGGCTGGTAGAAAGAAACAGCAATTGACCAATAAAATTTCTACTGAGACTAGAGAATTTATGAAGAAAAGAAGGAATATAAAGATATACAAAAATAATGCATTAAAAAGAATTGAATATCTCGAATTTTGTAAAATGGTGCGGAAAAGAGTTGAAAATGATATAAGAAAGTATAACTGTGAACTAGCAAGGAAAGCTGTAGAAGAAAATAAAAGTCTTAAGAATGTAAAACAACATTTTGGTATTGGTAGGAAATTTATATCTGCAATAAGAAAAAAAGATGGAATTATTACTAAAAGAAGAGATAACATCATGGAATTGGTAGAAGATTTTTATCAAGAATTATATAGTAATAAAGAACAAGTACCTCCTATATCTATTACATCTTCCAAATTGCCCAGAATTTTAAATGAAGATGTGAGACATGTAATTAAATGTATGAAGAAAGGAAAGGCGCCAGGTAATGATGGAATTATAATTGATATATTAAAAGAAGCAAGTGAAGAAATAGAAATTTTTTTAGCAAAGTTATATACCAAATGTCTAAATGATAAAGATGTACTGGATGATTGGAAGAATGCAGTAATAATATTAATATTTTAAAAAAAGGTGATAAAGAAGATATTAGAAATTACAGACCTATCAGCCTTTTATCAGTTTTATATAAAATTTTTACAAAGATAATTACTACTCATCTACAGAGATCATTGGATTTCCACCAACCAAGAGAACAAGCTGGATTTAAAAGTGGTTTTAGTACAGTAGATCATATCCAGCTGTAGAGAGAAGTTATAGAAATGACAAATAAATATGAGTTGTCATTATACTTTGGATTCATAGATTATGAAAGGTATTTGATTCTATAAACAATTATTCAGTGATTAAAGCATTGGACCATCAAGGAATAGATCCAGGATATTGTCATATTTTAAAGAATATTTATAAAAATGCAACAGCAACAATTAGATTACATAATGATACTGGGAAAGTGAACATTGAGAAAGGTGTAAGGCAAGATGACTCCATATCTCCAAAACTTTTTACAGCTGTGCTGTATGAAGTATTTTGTGGATTAAAATGGGAAACTAAAGGAGTGAAAGTAAATGGTGATTATTTAAGTCATTTAGATTTTGCAGATGATGTAGTTTTTTTTGCAAATAATGCTTCAGATCTGGAGGAAATGTTACAGGAATTATCAGGTGAAAGTAGGAAAGTAGGACAAAAGATAAATGTTAAAAAGAGTAAAGTAATGTTTAATCGATTTGCTCAAAATATGAAAATAAAGATTGATTATAATGAATTAGAAGAAGTTAACAGTTACAAATACCTTGGTCAGATTATTAATACAGATGCAAACATAATGGAGGAAATTAATCATAGAATTAAACTTGGTTGGAGTGCTTTTGGTAGAAATAACTTGATACTAAAAGGAAATATGCCTATGTGTTTGAAAAGGAAGGTTTTTAACAAATGTGTTTTACCAGTTCTTACTTATGGATCTGAGACTTGGACACTTAATAGAAGAGCAATTCAGAGACTTCAGACCCCTCAAAGAAGTATGGAGAGATGTATGTTGGCAGTAACAAGAAGAGATTGTAAACACAATGTATGGGTAAGAGAACAAACAGGTGTTACTGACTTCATTGAAAAAATTAAAAGATTGAAGTGGAGTTGGGCTGGTGATATTGTTAGAAGAGATGATAATACATGGACAATTGAAATTTTAAACTGGATTCCAAGAGATTGTAAAAGACCCAGAAAGAGACCACATGTAAGATGGATGGATGAAATAAGAAAGTGTGCAGTGGTTATGTGGAGAAGAGAAGTAAATTTCGGAGAAGATGGATTAAACTTGGAGAGACCTTCATCCTGCAGTGGATTGATAATGGTTGATAATGATATATATATATATATATATATATATATATATATATATATATATATATATATATATATATATATATATATATATATATATATATATATATATATATATATATATATGCTGTTGTGGCTTTAGCTAAATTAAAGAGCTAAGCCTACTAATATATGGAGTATCTGAATTAAGTTCAGGCCCATATGATTTTTTCAGTTGGAGAGCTGACTTTAAAGACATGTATATGTCTAAAAGTTTCAGATCTTCTTCTAACAATTATCTTTTAGATAAATGCTTTGCTTGAGTTGGTTTTTTAGATCTAATGTCCCAACTCCTCACTGAAGAGACCCATAGGTCGAAACCGGTCTGGGGATGGGGACAATCCAAGATAAAAATGATTTGAATGCCTTCTCTTGTAGTAGCATTTATCATAAATAAAAAAAAAAAAAGCTTGTTTAGAGTTATTAGCACACCTCTTAAGTTTATATATATATATATATATATATATATATATATATATATATATATATATATATATATATATATATATATATATATATATATTCACCTGACAGATCTTAAAATCTAAGCAGGGATAGACTTTATCTCTCACCAGATCTTAAGTAAAAGTTTTAAAGATGATTCTTTTTTATTTGTTGCTAGATCTTATTTAAAAGTTTTAACCAGGACTATAATTTATCTTGTTTTTACTTTTCAGATTCCAATTTTAATCAATTAAAAAATAAGCCTCTGCTTTTAAAATAGATTAAAACAAACAATAAATTTATCTCAATCAAAACTCTTTTAAATTAAAATATTTTTACGACTCCCATTTACAATTGAGTATGTATACTATGGCAGCATTTACTCTTAATGTAAAAAAAAAGAAAATAATTCGTTTTTAAATACAATTTTCTTTTTCCTTATATATATATTTGTGTTGAATTATATGTTTCCATGATTTTTTATTTGATATTGTGCTATATATATATATATATATATATGAAAAATAAAAACAAGTTAGTCACGTAACCTGCTATCACTTGTTATTTATGATCAATAGATGGCGTCTTTACCAAAACCGCCGAAACAAGTGTAAAATATTTTTACATAAACGCAAAAGGAGTCAGAATTAACTACCTCTTTCATTTTGCTCACTTCCAGATCAGCTGATTTCAAGCTGGTTTGCTTTCGTCAGTGGAGACCTTCCACTGACGAAAGCAAACCAGCTTGAAATCAGCTGATCTGGAAGTGAGCAAAATGAAAGAGGTAGTTAATTCTGACTCCTTTTGCGTTTATGTAAAAATATTTTACACTTGTTTCGGCGGTTTTGGTAAAGACGCCATCTATTGATCATATATATATATCCATGTAAACAGAGACAACATTGAATTTTGATGTCAGAAAACTATCATTCAATAATAATTGGTAATTCTAGTGAAGTCAAAACAAGATTTCTTCAATAACCTAGAAAAAACTCTTTTGTTGGTATTTATAGAAATAAAAAGCCATTGTGTGTATATATATATATATATATATATATTGTAACCTCCCTTCTCTTGCTCCGCTATAATAACAACAACAACAACATGCCAAGAGTATACTAATTATTCCGGATTTTCGTTACTTATTTATTTCCGGTCAATAACAATTAACATTAATAATAATTCCGGGTTCTTTAGCTCAGTCTATCAAACATATTATTATGATTTAAATAAAACAATTACTAGCTCAGAATTTTATAAAATCTAGTCGTGTCTATGAAATAAATCAACACAAATATCTTTTATTATTTCCATGAGACCTGGAGCAATGACAAAGGAACAAGACGAAGATTTCATTGAGATACTATCCCAATGGCATAAAAACACTATTAAAAAAAATTTAATAATAACATTCTTACCATTTTTAAAATTTTTATCATATCTTAATATTTTTAAAACAAAATCTAGCTCACATAAAATAAATTAATTAAATAAAATAGAATTAAATTAATCAAATCATATCAAATCAAATAGATAAATCAATAAGTAAATAAATAATTAAATCTCAGGTTTATAAATTGTAATTAAAACTGATTTTATATTGCCATAGTAAACTATGATAAGGGAATTTTATGTCATAATTCACTACGTAAAGAATAACTAATTAATAATAACAATGACAATAATAGAGTAATACAATCCTCTTTTCTTTCTAGATGTATTAAATATTTTCGTGGTAATATTTATCAATCCGATAATCAAAAGTTATGTGGTAACGTTCGCATATATTTTACTTAAATACTGTGGCAATCAAGTTATGACCAATATCTGTTCTAATTATATTTCTTTCATTTCATTATGTAAATAAAATAAAATAAATTATTAAAATTTCTAATGTTTATTTATTTTGTGCAAAATCTTAAATATGTTTAATTATAAACGTGCGTTGTGATTTCATGCATTTTCATGTGTAGGAAAAACAACAACCAAGACACAAAGCTTACTAATAAAATTTTATAACATTTTATTAACATTATAACAAGTAACAATTTGTACATTATTTACAGCGGATATCCCTATCTACTTATTACAAACTCTTTTATTTCTACCCGTTGATGTCTTAACATTATTATTATCTAATTTTTATTTTACCCTTTTACCATTAATAATTACAAAAAAAATATATTTCACAATATTATTATCTTCAGATACATGTTTTGAGCTTAGTTTAATACACAAAATTCTATCTATTAAAATTTTCTATTGACATTTATATCCTTATAATTTCAGGTTTATATTTCTATAAAATCTTTACTTTTATGTAAAATTATACAAAATTACAAAATTCTAATTATATTCTTGTTAGTATGGAATCCTACAGAATTTAATCCTTATGACAATTTGATGTTCAGTTTTATCATCGATCATATAATAATTATTAGTCAAATTATTGATCCTATTCCTAGCTTTATATAGCAATTAACGTCATCCACACACCATGTACAAATACACATTTTTTTATTATACATTTTAAATCATTTCGCCACACAAAACATGCAATCTCTTCTATTAAAATATCACGTACAATATTTTAAAATCTTATTATTGCTTTAAAACTTAATTCTAAAGTTTTTTTTTTTTTTTTTATAAATTATATCATATGATTCTCCATCTTTTATAATACTTATACTTTCACTTTGGACTTATACAATTCTACTTTACTCTAGTAAACAACTATTCTTACATAACTAATATCTAGCTTCCTTTCTATCTTATGTATCATTTCTATAAAATTATCTCCCTGACGATGTATTTTCATGAAATCAAGATAGCGAAGATATAGATGCATTGGATCAAAATAAACAAGATATTATCCTTTATAAAACTTCGACAATCATGGCACAGTGAATTTATGGACGCCATAGAGGAGTGACTTTTATCTGTCTATCTGCCTCTAATATTGGAAGGATGCTAAAGCTATTTCTTCAGCTTCATCACATCAGAAAGTTTCAAAGATATGTAAAGACACTGTCCAGAATATATGTGCTCAGTTATAGGGCAAAGTTATCTATACTGAGGTCACACAAATTATTATGATCCCCATATTTCATTCCTTATATTTCAATAAAACATCCTCTTGGTTTCCTTTGATATCAGTACTCCCAAGTCACTATCTGATTGATTTCTTCAGATTCATCTCTACATTACATCGACAAATTCTTTGTCTACCTTGCTAATAATAATAAAATTCATTTTTAATATAACTATACAGCTATTCTTAAGAAAATTCTTTACTATACTTCTCGTACATTTCTATCTCTATTGTTCTAAACTATTTGGATATTTTCAATATAAAATTCAAAAGAATCACATAATTAATATGTTACTTATTATTAATTATTTTAGATTATTTATTGCATGCACATTTTTAAAAGTTTTACTACTCTCTCAAATATATGTTTGATGTTGGATAAATGTGTACTTATAACTTTTAACATCGTTCATACCTCATTCATTAATAGATGACCTATAAAAAAAATTACATTACATATTACCAATAATATTAAAATTACCAACGATCTCTATCCTCTGGATCGTATTTGTAAACTTCTCCATTCCAGGACTTCTAGTAGGTATTTAACATTTTCCATACACACATTTTATTTATTATTAATATTTCTCTCATTCCATTAGCTCATATTTTTAAATATAACTATTATAAAATTTATGTTTATATGTTTCCCTAAGCTAATTCAAATTTTATACTTTAAATACAATAAAAAAAAAATATTAAAATTATATTTACGATACATCTTTGTTGGATTCGCTTGGAAAATCGTTCCTTGCAAAGCTAAATAAAAAAAATATACTTTATTTTCTTTAGTCACTTAATGTTCTATTTTAATATTTTAATTATGTTTATTAATTCTTCTTAGACGATGATCCTTAGTTTTCTTCATAATTTTCCCACTTATTCTTGATATCTCCTTTATATAGTCTGCTAATTTTTTCTTCTTTTCCCCCGCGCGCTTGGTTTTCCCTCGATGCATCTTGTACTTTATTTTATAAAATTCAATAAATTTTTCTTTATTTCCATGGATCCATTTCCTCCTTTAGTGATTAATTTTATATCTGTTTAAATAATATTTCTTCCATTTTAATATCTTTTTCCTTTTTCTATGATGAGATAAAATCTAGGTTCCTCTTAGTAAATTCATATAGCACTTTATACAGGACTATGGCTTTTCTCCTACTTTTTACTTTTGGAAAATTATATTTTTAAATAATGTTTTCCTTTAATATAACATATTTTTCTTCCTCATTCACTTTATATTTACTTGAACATATACTATGATTTTTCTCATAGAGAAATATGACTTAGTTTTAAGTATTTATAAAACAAATGTTCGTCATAAGATTCTCTCAATAGTAAATATTTTCTTTCTTATATTTTCACACAACGTCTTCTTTGTATTACTTTTCTTTTTTAGCGTTATAGGATTTAGTTTCTGGTTGAGCACGAATAACATAAAACTTATACAATTTTCACTCATTTTTCTTTCAATAATTATTTCAATTATTATTTTTGGTATTTCCATCTTTACTGTAGTATGAATGGTCAAATTTGAATAAATCCACTGGTAAGATCACGTAGAAATTAGCAAATCATCTTTCTGGATACAAAATTATATTATCTGTTAAAGACTAACTTTAGAATAATTATTAATTTATAAATTTAAACTACTTTTTCAGCTTTGATGTTACAAGCAATTCAAAAAGGTTACCGTCCTCTTCAACTTTCACATTCCGTCTCCCGCTTCTGTCTATCTTAGATTTTTTTCTTGCCAATTTAAATCCGTTGATTGGTCAATATTTGTTTTTAGCGCGAACAATATTAGTCATTCTATTTTGGGATAATAAACTGTACTTTTAAATAAATATTTATGACGTAATGTCTGGAATATTATTTTAACTTAATATTATTAAATTAAATCATAGTTTGATAAACTTATTTTTTGATCTTTAAAATAATTATTAAGACAATATATAACATTTTTAACTTTTAATTTTAATGATGGATGGCAATTATATCTAGTTTTAAATTCACAAACTTTATTATTATCTACCAAGTGTGTGTGTGCGTGAAGGCATTTAATATACGATCACGTGTCTATCAACTTTATAAAATAATTTCTTTTTTATTTATGTCTCGGTTTAAATCACCAAAACTAATGTACTTTATAAAATTTTGGAAAATAAATTGAAACTTATAGAACCAAATATAACTCTCACCATCCTAAAGTTTATTAATAAAAAATATATCCTATTAATTTTGACTAACTATAAAATTATATTTCATTTATTTAATCTATTAATTCTTAGACTATTATTTTAAAATTATTACAATAATTTTAGCTATCTATAGCTGTGTTATTTTGTATGGCCAGCTTTCACAACCATAAGCAATGATATTAAAACTTTATTTAACTGTTTACTTTTAAAAATACTTTATTACACTATGATCTATTAGGTATTTTAGCTTAAAATTGTATTACAAAACTATTATTACTTTTATATCACCTAAATATAACTTAAAATTTAAAATTTTTTTCACATTTGACCTTTCTATCCTACCTATGACCTACAGACAAGGGCACATAACTTCCCCCTTCGAATAAAAAAATTTTAAATTAAATATTCAGTTTAATATCTACTTTATTTATTAACATTCTTTATCTTATTATTTGCTACAACCAAATTTCATCCTACCACTTAATACAATAAAATACGCTATTTTTTTTATACAGGTTAATACAGCATTTAAACATTATACCCAATTTTGGATTTTTACTACTTGTAAAATTTTCCTACTCTTCTGATGGGTATGGTATTAGACTTCGTGCGTTATAGGTTCCTTTTTCACCTTCTGGTGTAGATAGGACAAACGCATTTTCTCCTATTTTTCTCAAAATTTTGTATGGACCTTCATACAATTCCAGAAACTTTCTGAATTGGTTTCTCTGTAGGTTGCTAACATGGGGTGTTCTTATAAGAACTAGATCATCTATCTTGAACGGATGTGGTCTATTATGGGCTTGCTTTATTCTTTTATCACCCATAACATGTAGCTTTACTTTGGCTTGATTTAAGTCATGATTTCTATCTATTGGCTCTCTTACTAAAGGTATTGGTGTCTGAATCAATAACTGCTCATGCTTGCCATAGTGTAGACGGAATGGTGTAAAGCCTGTGGATTCATTACAAGTACTATTAATATACCTGACAACCTCAGGGAGTTTATGGACCCACTGTTTATGGTCTCCAGCTACATAGACCCTGAATAATCTGCCGAGCTCCCGCATGACACGTTCGCAAGGATTAGACTGCGGATTTCTGATGGAGCTCATAACATGTCTGAGGTGTTGAGTTTGAATCCACTCATTCCATCTACCAGATATAAAGGCAGTTGCATGATCAGTTAAAATTGTTTCCGGTTTTCCTACTAATGGAAATTGATACTCAATCATATTCTTAATTACATAGTAAGCACTAGTTTTGGGAACTGGGTAAGCTGAAACTAATTTGCTAAAAATGTCGTACGTAACCAGTATAAACTTTTGGCGATTGAAGGGTGGCAACGGCCCATAAAAATCGATCGCCAATAATTGATTAGGACGATCTGGAATAATGGGTTTTAGGATTCCTACATAGGATTTATTACAATGTTTAGTTTTTATACATATTTTACACGATTTAATCTTTTTGATTACGCGCTTGTACATTTTATTCCAGAAAAATATTGATTTTAATATGTACATAATTTTTGGTGCTCCATAGTGCCCATAGCTACTATGAACATACATGATTAGTTTATCAATCATGGAGCTAGGAACTACTATCCTCCATGATTCTCCATGATTATAATTTATATTGTACATAAGCAGATTTTGATACATTTTATATTTCTGAAAAATCATCTTAATACGTTTATTTTTACTAGTTATATTATCATGATTATTTAGGATAGTCATGATCCTATTTAATCTAATATCCTGGCTCTGAATCATAGTGAGATTTTGGTAATCATCAGCTATAGATTCATCCCTAACCAAATTTACGTTACTAATAATAATGTTTTGATTATCCGGATTTTGTGACATTAAACAGATAGGGTGGCGGCTAAGAATATCAGCTGGGATATTCTGTCTCCCTTCAATATAAATTACTTTATAATTGAATTGTTGGAGATACAAGCTCCACCTAATTAGTCTCTCATTACTGAGGTAGCTTCTATTTAAGAACTCTAAGCTTCTATGGTCGGTCAACACAATTACAGTCGAACCTAATAAGAACTGTCTTAGTTTCTGAAAGGCCCAAACAATAGCTAGGGTTTCCTTTTCAGTAATAGTGTAGTTCAACTCAGCACCTCTTAGATGTCGGCTTAAGAAGTACAATACATGAGGTACCTGATCCTCATCGAGTTGAAACAACACTACACCCAGACCATAGTAACTACTATCTGTTTGCACATAAAATGTTTTACTAAAGTCAGGATAACTTAAAATTACACGCTTTAAGAATTTATCTTTAATTAAATTAAATTCCTGGTCATGATCAGGGGTCCACCTCCACCTCTCAATCTTTTTTAGCAATTTAGACAATTGTATTGTGTCATCAGCAAAGTTTTTATAAAAGCGGTTGTAATAATTACAGAGCCCGAAAAAAGATCTTAACTGTTTTACCGTTTTTGGGGTGGGGAAGCGCTGAATAGCTGCTATCTTTTCTGGATGGGGTTGGATGCCATGTTCACTTATTAAGTGCCCCAGAAAAGTAATTTCTTTTGCTGCTATTGAGCACTTCTCCAAATTAATTTTGACATTCTTTGCAGTGCATTCACTGAAAAACAAATTTAAATGTTGTAGATGCTCCTCCAAACTGTCAGAAGCAATGACAATGTCGTCCACATACATGACAATTTTTTCCTTTAATTGCTTCGAAAAAATCATGTCCAGACATCTGATTAAGCCAGCACCGCTATTAATGAGACCAAAAGGCATACGTCTGAAAACATACGACTGGCCTTGAAAACGAAATGCTGTATATTGCTGATCATTCTCATGTAACGGTATTTGCCAATAACTAGCTGTTAAATCAAATGTAGAGAAAATTGACCTCTTATGAAACTTAGTTAGGAGCTCATGTACAGGTGGAGGAATGTCACGCTCTGGTACAGTTATAGAATTTAATACTCGAGCATCTAAGCATACCCTAATATGGCCATCCTTCTTCTTAACAATAACCAATGGGTTTACGTAAGGAGAAGGGCACTTTTTGATTATATCCCACTCTAGCATCATGTCTATTTGACTTTGTACCTCATCCTGATATTGATATGGGATTGGGTACATTTTTTGATGGAAAGGATCATTACACTTCAACTTAATACGATGAGTATATCCCTCTATTATACCAGGGATTTTAGAAAAAATGCTTTTAAAGCTATACATCAATTGATATAAATTTTCAGTTAATTTTGAATCGACTGCATAAAGATGTTCTATTTTTGCTTTTATGCTAGCATCAATTAATGTATTATGGATGCATAGTAATTGATTGGAAAGGTTATGCACACCATATTCAAAACTAAGCCTTTCCTTCTTACAAGTAAAAATTTTGTTATAAAAATCTATTTGGCAATCATTTAAAATCATGAAGTCAGCACCTATTATGGCTTCATGTATCAACCCAGGCATAATAAGAAAAACATGCCCAAACTCTGTATCATTAATTTTGAAGGTAATCCAAACTTGTTTGTTGGTTAACTTAGTTCTCTTTCCATTTGCTAGAGTCACATGGATTGGTTTTACTGGCAGTGAAGGGATATCACCTTCTATGCATACCAGATTTTTATAAGTTGACTCCGATAATATGGAAGCTTGGCTTCCAGAGTCAATCAACGCTTCAATCTTTAGATTTTTAATGTTTAAGATTACAACCGGACATTGATATGCAATAGGCGGTTCACCTATTGTAAATGGCTCTAAAAAATCAATGTCTACATCCAAAGTATTCAGCATCCACACCTGATCGTTCCCCATTTCGTTAGCAACTGGTCCTTGTAAAGAGGAACTATTCCACAAAGACCTCTTTAGTTTAACTTTTTCTCGCTAGTTTTACCATTAGATTTCTTTAGAATAGTGGTGATACCACTAGTAGAGGGTTGGCTATTTTGTAACTCTACCCTACTTCTACTTTTATCAAACCTCACTATTTTCTTAGGATACGGGTATACTCTATTTCTTTCATTAGAATTGAACCTTCTTTTAAATCCTATCTGATGCCTCTGATTATTATAACTGACGTTAATATTAGACAAGGGGTAATTATGCCTATCTCTATTATTTTTGAACCTATTATCTATAGATGTCTCAGCATTTTCTAAGGCGTCTAACACTTCTGACACCTCTTCTATAGAGTAACGGTCCGCCGCAATTAACAGTTGCTCCACGTTTCTGGGCAGATTATGACGGATTATCCTAACTATCTGTCCCTCAGATAGTGGACATGCTGTTAGCGTTTTCAATCGTATAGCTTGACTCCTGAAGAAGTTAGTATAGCTTCCTTTGTTTGGTTGGTATTTCTCTTGAGTTATCTGAAATCTGATATTGTCCTGTTTGTCAGCATTCCAGAAACTACACGTTATCAAGCATTTAAAATCACCATATGTATTAGGCTTTTCGAATAGTGAATGCCACCAATCTTTAGCAGTACCACTTAAGTGATTACTACAGATGGCCAACTTCTCTCTTTCATTTAAGGCACATATTGAAAATAGTTCTTCTAAACTATTCAGAAATTCATATGGATTCTCAGCATGGTCACCTCTAAATGGTTTTATCCGCATAAAACGTAATGCCATGGAGTTATTGCTTCCTCCTTCACAATTAGTATCTATTTTAACTATTCGGCTATCTACTTCTTTATTATGATTAAGTTCTATCGGGTTATCTTCCTCTTTTCTTAAGTATTCTATTCTATCTATGGGAATTGGGCTTTTATATCCATCATCTTTGCTGTGTGATGTCCTTGTGTTACCTAATACGAAAGTTTGGTTATTAAGGGATTTTATTTCTTCTATTTGCTCATACACTTGTTTAAATTTCCCTTCTAAATTTATTTGTCCCATTACTTGATCTAAATACACCTTTTGTTCTAGTCTAAATCTATCCAGATCTTGGTCTATAATTTCTTTATATTCCGTGCTATTTTTCTCTACTTGCATTACTTGTTCTTTAACATCTTTCTGGAATCGTTTTAGGTTCTCACCTATTTTGACCCTATATTTTTGATCCTCTTCTTTTCTCATATTGAAATCTTCTACTTTTTCCATTAAACCTTCCTCTATTTCCTCTTTTATATCTTTCCTATTTTGTATTGCTAAGTCACTAAATTTATCCACTAATTCTTTCTCCATTTCATCTTTTATTCTTATTTTACTTTGTATTATTTCTTCCTTGATTTCGTATATTTCATTTTTAATATCCAATTGGTTATTATCCAACTCTTGTTTTAATTGGCTATTATTATTCTGACATTGTATAATAGAATCCTCTATTTGTTTGTTTATACCTTTTATAGTTATTTCACTAAATTCTATAAATTTAGTTTTTATCAACTCCTGGTTATTATAGTCTATCTTTTCTATCTCATCTTTTATAGAACTAATAATTTTTTCATTATTATCTAATCTTGATTCTAACCCATTAAATTTACTATGGGTTTCCTCTTGAAAATCTTCCATAGTTTTACAAGTACCATCCAACTTTATATTCATACCATTTATACATGTTTTAATTTCATTATTATTTTTACTTATAGTTTCCTGGAGATATTCAAATTTCCTATTACACTCTTCCCTATTTCTTTTATTATCTTCTTGCATTTCTTCTTTAATTCTGTTTATATTTTCCTTAATCTCTTCCTTAATCTCTTCTCTATTTCTGCTTATATCTTCTTTAATCTCTTCTCTATTTCTGCTTATACTTTCCTTAATCTCTTCTTTAATTTCTTCTCTATTTCTGCTTATACTTTCCTTAATCTCTTCTTTAATCTCTTCTCTATTTCTGCTTATACTTTCCTTAATCTCTTCTTTAATCTCTTCTCTATTCTTTTCTCCATTTCTGCTTATCATTAGTGCTATTTGAGACAATAAAAAGCTATCTCTATCTCTTTCCTGTGTGAATATTCCTTCTTCTTTTATTTTTGATTCCCCAATCTTTTCTTCTTTTATTTCTTCCTCCATAATTTGTACAAGATCTGTAACTGTTTCTGCTTCAATAGTATCTTCCATTTCCCTTTCTTCCTCACAACTGCTATCCACTATGAACTCAGATATTTCTTCTACTAAATCTTTATTTTGTTTATCCATTTTTCCTTTTATAATATTTTTCCTCAAAATTTTCTCACAATATATACTATTATTAATTTTTCATAAAATGTTCTCTTACCAGTTTCTCTATCTCCTTTAACCACTACCCACAACAAATACAGCAATACCTTCTACATTTTCCTTTATGTTTATCTAACTACTTATAATAACAATAACAAATTAAATTGTATGTGTCAAGTTATTATTTCCCACATGCATGATTCACAAACACTTTGCACAGATCATAACACTCTTAATACATTTTTCAATAATATTTCCACAAATTTAAATGGTCACATTAATTATTAATAATTGTTAGCCACATATGTATATTTTAAATTTTATTTGTCAAACGAACCACCACAATATAATACGTTTTTCTAAATAATCAGATTATCTACCACGCAAAATTATAATTATTTCAACAATAAATATTATTTCTATAATTAAATCTGAAACGATCTATTTTTATAAAATATGTCTGTTGACAATCTCTGAATTTACATATTTAAATTCAAATATTAAACTATATAATTCAACTACACATCGTGCAATACGTTGGAAAATAAATTTATATTCTTTCAATTATTGTCTACACTACACATCGAACTATGCGTTGACATCGCCAATATTCATAGCTTTTCGATTGTAGTCCCTACTGCACATCGGGCCACGCGTTGCTAGCGCCAAATTCTATGTAACCTCCCCTCTCTTGCTCCATAATAATAATATTAACAACAACATGCCAAGAGTATACTAATTATTCCGGATTTTCGTTACTTATTTATTTCCGGTCAATAACAATTAACATTAATAATAATTCCGGGTTCTTTAGCTCAGTCTATCAAACATATTATTATGATTTAAATAAAACAATTACTAGCTCAGAATTTTATAAAATCTAGTCGTGTCTATGAAATAAATCAACACAAATATCTTTTATTATTCCCATGAGACCTGGAGCAATGACAAAGGAACAAGACGAAGAGCACACGTGCTCTTCCTTTTAAAATTTTATCATATCTTAATATTTTTAAAACAAAATCTAGCTCACATAAAATAAATTAATTAAATAAAATAGAATTAAATTGATCTAATCATATCAAATCAAATAGATAAATCAATAAGTAAATAAATAATTAAATCTCAGGTTTATAAATTGTAATTAAAACTGATTTTATATTGCCATAGTAAACTATGATAAGGGAATTTTATGTCATAATTCACTACGTAAAGAATAACTAATTAATAATAACAATGACAATAATAGAGTAATACAATCCTCTTTTCTTTCTAGATGTATTAAATATTTTCGTGGTAATATTTATCAATCCGATAATCAAAAGTTATGTGGTAACGTTCGCATATATTTTACTTAAATACTGTGGTAATCAAGTTATGACCATATCTGTTCTAATTACACTTCTTTCATTTCATTACGTAAATAAAATAAAATAAATTATTAAAATTTCTAATGTTTATTTATTTTGTGCAAAATCTTAAATATGTTTAATTATAAACGTGCGTTGTGATTTCATGCATTTTCATGTGTAGGAAAAACAACAACCAAGACACAAAGCTTACTAATAAAATTTTATAACATTTTATTAACATTATAACAAGTAACAATTTGTACATTATTTACAGCGGATATCCCTATCTACTTATTACAAACTCTTTTATTTCTACCCGTTGATGTCTTAACATTATTATTATCTAATTTTTATTTTACCCTTTTACCATTAATAATTACAAAAAATATATTTCACAATATTATTATCTTCAGATACATGTTTTGAGCTTAGTTTAATACACAAAATTCTATCTATTAAAATTTTCTATTGACATTTATATCCTTATAATTTCAGGTTTATATTTCTATAAAATCTTTACTTTTATGTAAAATTATACAAAAATTACAAAATTCTAATTATATTCTTGTTAGTATGGAATCCTACAGAATTTAATCCTTATGACAATTTGATGTTTAGTTTTATCATCGATCATATAATAATTATTAGTCAAATTATTGATCCTATTCCTAGTTTTATATAGCAATTAACGTCATCCACACACCATGTACAAATACACATTTTTTTATTATACATTTTAAATCATTTCGCCACACAAAACATGCAATCTCTTCTATTAAAATATCACGTACAATATTTTAAAATCTTATTATTGCTTTAAAACTTAATTCTAAAGTTTTTTTTTTTTTTTTTTAAAATTATATCATATGATTCTCCATCTTTTATAATACTTATACTTTCACTTTGGACTTATACAATTCTACTTTACTCTAGTAAACAACTATTCTTACATAACTAATATCTAGCTTCCTTTCTATCTTATGTATCATTTCTATAAAATTATCTCCCTGACGATGTATTTCCATGAAATCAAGATAGCGAAGATATAGATGCATTGGATCAAAATAAACAAGATATTATCCTTTATAAAACTTCGACAATCATGGCACAGTGAATTTATGGACGCCATAGAGGAGTGACTTTTATCTGTCTATCTGCCTCTAATATTGGAAGGATGCTAAAGCTATTTCTTCAGCTTCATCACATCAGAAAGTTTCAAAGATATGTAAAGACACTGTCCAGAATATATGTGCTCAGTTATAGGGCAAAGTTATCTATACTGAGGTCACACAAATTATTATGATCCCCATATTTCATTCCTTATATTTCAATAAAACATCCTCTTGGTTTCCTTTGATATCAGTACTCCCAAGTCACTATCTGACTGATTTCTTCAGATTCATCTCTACATTACATCGACAAATTCTTTGTCTACCTTGCTAATAATAATAAAATTCATTTTTAATATAACTATACAGCTATTCTTAAGAAAATTCTTTACTATACTTCTCGTACATTTCTATCTCTATTGTTCTAAACTATTTGGATATTTTCAATATAAAATTCAAAAGAATCACATAATTAATATGTTACTTATTATTAATTATTTTAGATTATTTATTGCATGCACATTTTTAAAAGTTTTACTACTCTCTCAAATATATGTTTGATGTTGGATAAATGTGTACTTATAACTTTTAACATCGTTCATACCTCATTCATTAATAGATGACCTATAAAAAAAAATTACATTACATATTACCAATAATATTAAAATTACCAACGATCTCTATCCTCTGGATCGTATTTGTAAACTTCTCCATTCCAGGACTTCTAGTAGGTATTTAACATTTTCCATACACACATTTTATTTATTATTAATATTTCTCTCATTCCATTAGCTCATATTTTAATTATAACTATTATAAAATTTATGTTTATATGTTTCCCTAAGCTAATTCAAATTTTATACTTTAAATACAATAAAAAAAAAATATTAAAATTATATTTACGATACATCTTTGTTGGATTCGCTTGGAAAATCGTTCCTTGCAAAGCTAAATAAAAAAAATATACTTTATTTTCTTTAGTCACTTAATGTTCTATTTAAAATTTTAATTATGTTTATTAATTCTTCTTAGACGATGATCCTTAGTTTTCTTCATAATTTTCCCACTTATTCTTGATATCTCCTTTATATAGTCTGCTAATTTTTTCTTCTTTTCCCCCGCGCGCTTGGTTTTCCCTCGATGCATCTTGTACTTTATTTTATAAAATTCAATAAATTTTTCTTTATTTCCCTGGATCCATTTCCTCCTTTAGTGATTAATTTTATATCTGTTTAAATAATATTTCTTCCATTTTAATATCTTTTTCCTTTTTCTATGATGAGATAAAATCTAGGTTCCTCTTAGTAAATTTATATAGCACTTTATACAGGACTATGGCTTTTCTCCTACTTTTTACTTTTGGAAATTATATTTTTAAATAATGTTTTCCTTTAATATATCATATTTTTCTTCCTCATTCACTTTATATTTACTTGAACATATACTATGATTTTTCTCATAGAGAAATATGACTTAGTTTTAAGTACTTATAAAACAAATGTTCGTCATAAGATTCTCTCAATAGTAAATATTTTCTTTCTTATATTTTCACACAGCGTCTTCTTTGTATTACTTTTCTTTTTTAGCGTTATAGGATTTAGTTTCTGGTTGAGCACGAATAACATAAAACTTATACAATTTTCACTCATTTTTCTTTCAATAATTATTTCAATTATTATTTTTGGTATTTCCATCTTTACTGTAGTATGAATGGTCAAATTTGAATAAATCCACTGGTAAGATCACGTAGAAATTAGCAAATCATCTTTCTGGATACAAAATTATATTATCTGTTAAAGACTAACTTTAGAATAATTATTAATTTATAAATTTAAACTACTTTTTCAGCTTTGATGTTACAAGCAATTCAAAAAGGTTACCGTCCTCTTCAACTTTCACATTCCGTCTCCCGCTTCTGTCTATCTTAGATTTTTTTCTTGCCAATTTAAATCCGTTGATTGGTCAATATTTGTTTTTAGCGCGAACAATATTAGTCATTCTATTTTGGGATAATAAACTGTACTTTTAAATAAATATTTATGACGTAATGTCTGGAATATTATTTTAACTTAATATTATTAAATTAAATCATAGTTTGATAAACTTATTTTTTGATCTTTAAAATAATTATTAAGACAATATATAACATTTTTAACTTTTAATTTTAATGATGGATGGCAATTATATCTAGTTTTAAATTCACAAACTTTATTATTATCTACCAAGTGTGTGTGTGCGTGAAGGCATTTAATATACGATCACGTGTCTATCAACTTTATAAAATAATTTCTTTTTTATTTATGTCTCGGTTTAAATCACCAAAACTAACGTACTTTATAAAATTTTGGAAAATAAATTGAAACTTATAGAACCAAATATAACTCTCACCATCCTAAAGTTTATTAATAAAAAATATATCCTATTAATTTTGACTAACTATAAAATTATATTTCATTTATTTAATCTATTAATTCTTAGACTATTATTTTAAAATTATTACAATAATTTTAGCTATCTATAGCTGTGTTATTTTGTATGGCCAGCTTTCACAACCATAAGCAATGATATTAAAACTTTATTTAACTGTTTACTTTTAAAAATACTTTATTACACTATGATCTATTAGGTATTTTAGCTTAAAATTGTATTACAAAACTATTATTACTTTTATATCACCTAAATATAACTTAAAATTTAAAATTTTTTCACATTTGACCTTTCTACCTACCTATGACCTACAGACAAGGGCACAATATATATATACATTATGTCCATGAATTTTACATGATAATATGTCATTAATATTTATGTCTTACACTGTTTGATTCAGATGTGATATAGCAGAAGCATGAGCTCCAAACCTATGCATTATTGTATACCTCTGGTTTTTCTAGTGTCTATGTTCTTATGAACTTCTGAATAATAATCCATTTATTTATTTACAAGAAATAGTCAATATTATGAAAATTCAATAGATATTTTACAAACAAACAATGTTCATCATTGATGAGATCAAAAGCACATTCTTTCCAAAATATTTAAATGTTTATAAATGTAATATAATTGCAAAATTAATGTTTATCAACTTTAATTTCACCAATTAGATAGTTCTACTTAAGTGGAAACCATTCCAAAGCAGGACGAAGTTGATTAACATCTAGATTTATTTATGTAATTAATTAATATATTTAGTTTATATTAGTTTAATTAAAACTAATACTATGAACGCATGCCAAATCTTACATTCAATAAGAGGAAAATATAGTATACAAAGATTAATTGATGACAATTTTTAAATTTTGGATATGGAACTTACAATACATTTTTTAATGATCATACATAATATAATTTATATTGTCATTTGAGACGAAAGTACTGAGAACTTTCTCAGCAAAAAGATTGCCTCTTGATCTTACTTTAAAAGTAATATTTATTAATTTTATTTAATTTATATAATTCAATATTTTGTAAATTCATCTTAAAATGCAATAATGATCACGTATTGAGATATTTAAAATATGAAAATATATGTATATGTTAAATAAAAATTAGCACCAAATCATTTGAATTTTAAATTGCTAATATACAATGTAAAATATTGATTAAATTATTAATGCTGATTGTTTTTTGCAGATTTATTTTTAAAAAATAAATAATTTAATAAGCATTGATATTCTTTAAACCTGCTGTAAATTAATTATTAATTTAATAATTTTTATTCAAAAAAAGTGACATTTCTAATGTAATCAACATATTCTTTTGTAACACGAAATGAATTTTAATTAATATTTTATTTTCAAAGAAAATATCAATTATTTTTTGTTGTTAAACAAGAAATAATATTAATATATATTTCTGAACATAATTAATTTAGACATCTACAACCAGCTGCAAAAGAAATAATCCGAAGCAATTATCTAATATAGACAGACAGACAGATTAATAGATAGATAAATAGATAGACGGATGGATGGATATAGATAGATTGATAGATAGATAGATAGGTAGATAGATAGATAGATAGATAGATAGATAGATAGATAGATAGATAGATAGATAGATAGATAGATAGATAGATAGATAGATAGATAGATAGATAGATAGATAGATAGATAGATAGATAGATAGATAGATAGATAGATAGATAGATAGATAGATAGATGAAATCGCCATTAATATTGCTATTCTGTTTCACCAATGAAAAAGAAAATGAACTATTCTAACTATTTATACCTGGCAAATTAATATTGACGTTTATTCAATTCAAGTTTATATAAAGTGCTGAACTCTGACACTATATATATATATATATATATATATATATATATATATATATATATATATATATATATATATATATATATATATATATATATATATATATATATATAAAGCAAACTAGTTAATAAAATAATTAAACTTTCTCCAAATTTACAACTATCTGAGACTAGCCAAATAAACTCTAAAACAACCAATGGTTTCATTGTTACAATTAGACTTCTCAAACATAAAAAACTAAAAGATAACAACAAATTTATACTAAGCATTACACACATTTCCTCTTCACCCCACAAACAATTAAGATTAAAAAAAGTCTTAAATAAGTCAATTGCTTCAGAATCATAAATTTGTAATAAGAAAGATTATTTAATTCGTTTTTATTTTAGTTTTTTCAAAGAAGATAGCCATAAAATCATCAAAACTAATAATGTGGCCTGCATCTTTTGATGGCTATATAAAGAAGATATAGCATATTTATTTCTAACCCTACTTTTATATATCTTTATCCTTTCATTTAAGCTCAATGTACTCTGACCTATATGTACCTTTTTGCAAAACAAGGGATAATATATACAACTTCTGATATAGTATGCTCTGGATGCCATTTTGAATTTTATAAGTCAACCAAAATCATGGCTGAGACATTCAAGAGATAAATGACATCATTATCAACATGTGGTTTCAAAAAAAGATGGCTACAAAATCACAAATTTCATCTTTAATTAAAAAATCAAAAATGCAAAGTTTGCTATTGTCATCTTGTATTTAAAAACAAAAATCCTAATTTTGATCAATATTTAACATTTAATAATAAAAAAAAAAAAACACAATCAAATAATATGAGTAAATAGTTTGCATTAATATACTTATCACAATTTACAGAAATCTTACAAAAATCAAAATGCAATTTATGTGTTTTGACAGCTTATAAAACAAATCAAAAGGCAATTTATGTTTTCGACTTAAAAAAAAATAAAAAACTTATTTAATCTAATTTTCATTAATATGCCAAAAAGATTATATCTTATAAAATATGCAATACAGCATATTATTTTTTACAAATAATACGATTTTAGTTTTTTTCTTAGCAGAAAATATTTGTTCACTAGTGTTCACTACTGTTGATCACTTGAAGATTTTTATTTTTAAAAAAATAATATAAACACCATAATCTTATTAATATGATTATTATTTTTTTTCATATGTCAGAGCTTTGGCCGGTAAGTGAACCCGCAACAATTGTCTACAACCAACTACTTGTTTGCAAGGTACTGCACTGATCTCTTGGATTTAGTAGTTAACTAATATGTATTTAAGTGGTATATACACTTGTGTTGACTGAAAATTATTTTAACATTTGTTTTCAGTACTTTTTTCCTTAACTAAAAGATAAAAAACAGTGATTAATTTAAATTGATTAGATCATTACAGATATGTTAAATTTAAAAATAAAGTACAATTGTTATATACTACAACCTTCATGATTAGTATGCTTGTTGATAATCGATGTCATTTATCAATTCAATGTGAGTTGTAAAATTCAAAACTGAATATTATTTCTATCAAAAATTTTCATTGTATTATTTAATAACTGAACTACAGGATTATTATATACCTGTATCAATATATGTAATACATAGGGTTATGAGCACATATTTTCACATGACCCACTACTCTCTGCTGTATTTCATAACACTAAAACACTTGAAAAGATAAATAATCACCAATATATATATTTCATTCTACACCAGCCATCATCGGTTGATCCAAATTATCATCTCTATCCATATATGCAATAGGTGTTCAGATATATTAAGGTAGACAATCTTCATACTTTAATGGACAGGCTTCAATCCACTCTACACTACAATTCTTCAACTCTCCATCCAATTGGAAAATCTTATGATGAAAACCTTCAAAGGCTACCCTGAGGCCAAGATTATCATCACACCCATGTTGATCTAAAGTCAATCTGATCCCTCATTTACAGAACATAATCCATTTAGTATATATACAAGGGATGGGCAGACATATCTATTATGTAATAACTGAAATACAGATGTATTATATACCTGTATCAATATATGTAATAAATAGGGTATATGAGCACAGACTTTCACATGACCGACCACTCTCATTGCATCTTATAACACTGATTCTCATAACACTATACACTATCAGAGTTATGAAATAGAGTGGACAGTGGTAGGTTGTGTGAAAGTCTGTGCTCATATATACTTTGTATTATTTAATAAACTATTTAAAGTGATACCACTTTTCCAAGCAAATTTCTTATTTGAAAACATATTACTACTTTACATACAATTCTATATCATATTTTTATTTATTCTTTACATTATTACTATTACTATTAAATAAAACATTTTTAACAATTATTAAGAGCCAACACTCATACTTTATAAAGTTGACCTTTTTGAAACAAAGCTACTTCATTATAATTATTTAGTCTTATTTTTATAACAATAACTTCTTGAAGTGTCAGTTCTTAACTTTTTTTCTTAGCATAATAACTACATACCAAACAATTATTTTCTATATTTCTAATCACTCATAAATCTAAAATATAATTTAACAAAATTTAATCCATGTCTTTCTACAGAATATTATTTAGAAGGATGAAAACAATTAAAAAGAATTAAAGAATCCTTATTATTAAAAAATTATTATTTTGAAGCAATTAACTTATTTAAGAGTGGAATTATGGGTAATGTTTAATATAAATGTCTTGTTATCTTTTAGTTCTTTACATTTGAGAGTTATGCTTGTAACAGTGAAACCATTAGTCGTGTTTTATATATTATTTTTATTTTTCTAATCTGCGTTAGTTGTGAATATGGGCTAAGTTTGATTAATAAAGACTAAATTTAAACAAAAAATATCTAAACAATTTCTTACTTTGAAACTACAAATCATGTTTCTAATTAATAAATAAATATTAACCACTAGTTGTTTTATTGTATTAAACAACTTTTTCAAGTCAAATACAATTGAAAATAAAATAATGATCATGTTAATACACATAGATAATTCATCAAAGCAAATAAATAGCACCATTTAAATCCTATGGTATTCTACCATTTGCACAATTAAAAATGTAATGCCAATGAGTTAATAATATGTTTGTAAGCTTGAATTTTAAAGGGTTTTTTCAATCATAATTTTATGACCTATATCACACCATTTTATGTACAGCGTTAAATAAAAATATTTATTAACTAATTAAATTTATAACTCGACTGTATATGATTTAACGTTACATTAATCAAATCAAAATAATCTTTTTCATGTTGTACACTTTTCGTTATACACATTTAATATTTGTTTACTTTATTTCAAAAAATATTGAATGTAATGCTTTTTTTTTTTTAAAATTATTATATTACCAAACTCTTATACCATTTTTTTTTATTGCTTTTATTCTTTATAAGTCTCTTCTGAGTTCAAAACCAAGTGGCACTGACTATTCTAGTTTTTTTTTACAAAAGTTATTTCTTGGACTGCTATTTTGTATATCTTTCATTTAGGGATGTTTTGTGCCATTTAACATTTTTAATAAAAATAAATTTATGATTTTGATTTACATTTTTTTAGAAGGCATATATAACCAGATAATAAGGATAATACTAAAATCACATAGGCTATGACTAATATAGTATATTTACTTTACATTAGTTTGTCAATATTAAAAATGAAAGTTTATTCAATGCAACTGCTTATTTTTTAAATTTAAAATAGCTTTTTACTTATTTTAATATATATATATATATATATATATATATTAAAATAAGTAAAAAGCTATATTTAAATTTATTAGTATATATATATATATATATATATATATATATACTAATGTTATTTTAGAGATTTAAAAAAATATGTGCTAATTTAGATATTAGACGGGGGTTTGGTATTTGTTTTATAATTAATAATTTTCATTATTTTTAATAATTTTAATTATTAATTTTCTACAAATTAAATTCAAAATGAAGGTCGCATTGATAAAAATTATTGGTTTGTTATAATTACATTAAATATGCTGACAATTGTGAAATGCTATTTAAAAGATAAAGCAATATAATTATTTTCTAGTCTATTTTCTTATTTAAATTTTCACCATTATATTATATTAATATTTGAGACAAAATGTGTATTATTACCAAAACAATTAAGTGGGTTCCATTATATATAAATTATAAAACAAATTTAAATAATTATAAAACGTGTTGAAAACGAGCTTTTAATTACTAAAAAAATAGAAAAGCAAAAACAGACAAATTATGACACAATGAAAAATCTTTATGTAATGCAATTTTTATTACAACATTCTCATGCTAGGTAAGGATAGCTTTGGACATCATAATATATCTTTTTCACATCTCTTTGGTTATACATTTGTGATTACACCCATTCATTAGGTGTTCAAAGCAATAGAATCCAATCTACATTCCACGAGACTAGTGTAGTGAAAATTATTCTATAAATATATTATTTATTAAGTAGATAATCTTTATTCTAATGAATAAATATTAAAAATTATTCATTAATATCACACAAGTTTACAAGTGATTTTTTTGTACTATGATCTATTGTAAGTAAATAAAATTGAGTGCAAAAATTACATATTTGAAGACTTAAGAAATATTTAATTATTTTACAAAAAAACTAATAAACAATTGAAGTGTTTGTGGGTTTTAAAAAAAAATGCTACTCATAGTTAGTAATAAGAAGTTCACATTTATTTGAAAAAAAAAAAAAAATTGATTTCATGGTCAAATTTATCTATTTTTAAATAGTAGCATCCATGAAATAATGTAACTAAAATCTAAAATAATTAAACGCAGATGAAATAATGTTCTCCCCCCCCCCCTTAATATACCTAATAGAATAACACTACCATTGATAAACAAGAGAAATTCAAATTTACATGGTATTCATTTGACTTATTAAGTAACAACATAATCGATAATCTTCAAATATACTTTTGTTTCTGTTGACTATTATTACGATAATTTATTTCTTAAAAGATTAGGGGCTTGGGAGTTCTTTCAAAGATATTCTATTTCATTTTCAAGATAAAGATTATACCCCTAAACTCCCAGTATAGAATATCTTGTATAAAACATTAGTTCATATATATATATATTGTAACGGGCACAGACGTATTACATTATTTTTTTTATTAAACATGAAAAAAGAAAAGTTTGCCAATAAAAACTTCTTTTGTTTAAGAATTAAAAATTGAAATTAAATATCATCTAAACTCAAATATATATATATATATATATATATATATATATGAGTTTATATGATATTTATGTGTGATATATATATATATATATATATATATATATATTAATCACACAGATAAAAAAATATTGAAATAAAACTTTATTAAAAATAGAAAAGGTATTTTAAAAGCAAAAACTTAAAAAGATTTAGAGATAAAAATATATCTTTAAGTTTGGAAAAGAAATTAATTGGTGTTATTGAAAAATGGAAATGATTGTTTTAATTAGTTAAATACAAACTAGCCCTTGGGCATTTAAAATGTATAAGCAAAGGTCAGATAGGAGAGAAAAACAATGGAATCAGACCTCAGCGAAAGGACCATCACATCGATGATGTAATGTCAATTGAATCCTTAAAATTAATATAAAAGGAAAAGTTTGGAAATTATTAGTTAGTTATTACAAGAGGACAGATATGTGTTAAGTTGGAGAGGGTTTGAGAAGAAGGGATTGAAAGATGCACTTTCAATTCCTTCAGTGGTTATAAAAAAGAAAGAAAGAGAAATGACCGATCGTTTTCTACAATAAGGACCAGCTAAAGTAAAAGACCTGGATAAATAAAAAACAACGGCTAACTGGATACCAATATCTTCAGGATGGCATGGGAATTCCCATTCAAAATTACAAATAACTACAAATTATGGACCTTTTAAAACTGTAAGAACTTTAGATAATTCATGAACATTAAATTAAAAACTTTCCATATTTAAAAAAAAAATAGAAATATATTCCTATCTGACCAAACTAAATTATTTATTAATTAGTTATAATTTTATTTGATGTATTTTTGTTTTGTAAAATCATTTCCATTTATTTTTTTTTGTTCTTTAAGTTTTATTTATGATTTTTGTTTTGCGATAAATTAAATTACATAAATGTTAAACTTAAGTTGGGCGTGAATGGATGTATAGATTTGTAATGTTATATTAGGGGAGGGTAATCTTGGGTTATTTGTTTCATAGTTGAATTGGGTCAATGGTTTGAATATATTGGTGTAAGTAGTAGATGTAGTACGAGATTTGCTATGGGCAGAATCACTTTTCACGCCGCACACTTTCTTTTTGCCTATGGAATGTGATCGTAAGTTGGCAAAATGACCGCAGTCTTTTCTTATGGAGTATTTTTTATTGCTCTTATCATCAGATAGATGTAGTATTCCTATCTGACGAAAGGCAATTTCTTCTTTTAACCTATTTGTGCTGTCATAGTCATATTACATTGAATACATTGATATATCAGATGAATTGAAGTTGGTTTGACTGCGAACTTTTGGCCTAAGGTTAAACAAGGATAGAATATTTTCTTTTCAAATGCAATATATGTAGTCTATTCATACTCGACACTCTAAATAAAAATGCATTAAATTTATGTTGGGTATAGACGCTTGCATGGGTTCGTTACCGGTTAATTATGTTTTTCATTTTCATATTTGATCAAAATATATAGACATTCGGTAAATACTGATACCTTACAGTGAGTATCTAAGATGTATTTAAGTCGGATGTCTTTTAAGTTATTGGTGTCTCTGCAGCATCGTATGATGAATGCTATTTGGTTTCTTATAAAATTCCCTCTGCAATTCCACCAATGATTTTATGTTTTGATCGTTTATTTTTATTTTGAAATGTTTTTGACCGTGTAATCTATGTAACCTATCTATACTCAACATTAAAAACACATTTTATAAATCCATCTGTGTGAACTTATAAAATTTAAAATGTAAACTTATAAAAATTAAAATGTAAAATCAAATTCTAAAATCAAGTTAAAATTATAAAGTACAAGTAATGTTAAAATGATTCAAAATTTATATGTGCATTAATAAACGTTTGTGTGTATAATTACTGGCAGTGGCTTATTTTATTCTTTTTAAAAAAAATATTCTTAGATAAGAATTTATAGAATATAAATGTCTGCTATTCTACTGAGCTAGTGACAATGGGCTAATGACCGGAATCAACAAATATAAAATAAATAAATGTTTTTGTTGAACTTATGTATCTGCATACTATATAAATTTTTCTAGGTTCAAATGCCTAGATGGCACCCTTCTAGTGCAGATTATGTTAAGGCCTTTCTCCGGATCATTATAATATATATATATATGATATTTTTACAAATGTGTGTAAGGCCTTTCTCCGGATCATTATAATATATATATATATGATATTTTTACAAATGTGTGTAAGTATCGATCATTAACCAGTAATTCTTCACATTTTTGTATTGAATCATGCAACGGAAATGAAATAGAATATGTTGGGAATGCAGTGGTCTGTGATCCATATGCTGCCTTTGATGACATTTTATTACCCCCCCCCCAATTTTGTCACAATTATACGTTTTTTTCTATTAAAAATTGTCAATAATATTTATTGTAAAATGTGTCTATAATGTATATTTATTATAATGACGGTCATTATACCTTGAATTAATCTATAAAAAATACTTCAAAAAAGCTATGATAGGATTATTATTCTAAGTTAAGAAATAAAGTTATTTATAAATGGCATATGTAATGAATATTTATACATCTTACGTTTGGCTGATTATTCAATATATTTCAAAATATACCTGGGTCTCGTTTTATGCGGTAAATACATTCCTCAGAAAATGTGCACAAAAGAAATCACAGAAAATAGACTTAATTTACCTTGAAAAATGAAGGATAGGTTCTGTAATTCTTGGAAATCAGCATAAAAGCAAAGCAACAAGGATAAATTACTTTAAAATTTGCATTAAAATATAAGTTAATAAAGTATGACTAATAAAAAATTTCAAATATTTAAAAAAAAAATTAATATAAGACAAACTTTTTTTATTTTTTTTTAATAGCTACAGTATTTAATTGTATATTTTTTTATACATATTTTAATCATTAGCTGTTATTTGACAATATGCATATGTGAACTGATAAAAAATCAGATTTGTGATATGATGTACAATTAGCGCCACTTTCAGTCTTGTGCTGTGTTAATGGTTTTCTATTTCTATATTAAAAAATGAGATTGCAATCAAACAAAAACATTATACATTATCATTAGAAAGATTACTTTCAGTGTATAAAATCAATAAAATCTTTGTTATTATTTATTTTAAAAATCTAAAAAAATATTTATTTCTGTTATATCTAATAAAATGTGTTTTAAAAGTTTAAAATTTTTGAATATTTTTTGTGATATTTTATATGTACATATAAATCTATTATTATTATTTGCTCATTAGTATAAATAGGTTATTTATATAGAAGCTATAAAATTCTAAATACAGCTTCAGGCCATATTCATGTTAGCTGCTAATATAATGTTATATTTTTGAAGAAAAAAAAAGTATTTCAAATGAAAATAAGTTATTAATAATTTAAATTTCTTGATATCTAATAAATATAGTAAAATATGAAAGATATTAAGAAGAAATATGCATTGCAAAACTTCAAAATCACATTAAAATAATCTACATAAAACAAGAGACCCATGTGTATTGAATTTTAAGAAAAAAAATGTTTTAGATGAAAATGTATTAAATTTTGAAGCTAAATATTATACAGCTTATCCAATTATCATAAACTCAGGACTTAAATTGCATCAAACTGGAAGTTCTTATGAATTGATCTTCTTGCCCAACACGAAGTATCTGAGTTAATCCCCAAAGATTGCAGCACTAAAATTTTATAGAAAAAAAATTGTTTTCTCTTTTGAATTTTTGTGAAAATAAGATTTAGTCACATAGAAAATTACACACATGCTCATGATATGTTACTGAACACAACGCTAATATTGTCACAAATTTATTTCAAAGTTTTATTTCATGAACATTCCTTGACAATAGAAAGTTAGTTTATGGTAATATCTTAAAAATTTTATTATAGGTGGTTTCAGTATTGGAAAGTAAGAGCATTATTTACACTGGGCCTAATAAAACCATACAGAAATCCTGGTTCCAAAATCAGATTTCCCCCCAAATTCTGCATTAGTGTGTTGCATTGAAAAAGCATCTTGCTGTTTATATAGTCTTTGGGGATCAGGAAAGTAAATATTGTTCATAAAGTACATATATAGTGAATGGAGAATAATCTGAATTTCTACAATGAATAATTGGAATCTAAAAATAAAAAAAAGATGTATTTAATCAAAAATTATTTATAAAGTTAGATCTGAGCAGAAGTTGTATGTAGGGAACCTTGAAAAAATAAATTATAAAGTATTTGTAAAAATATTTTTAATTAAAAAATTCACAACTTTATTTAAATATATTTTATTAACATTAAATATATATAGTGTTGTGTCCGCAAGAATGATTGAGCAGCCAGAAAATGAATAAATATGATAAAATACAATATTTTTAAGTAATCAGAATAATGAATAGTCCACAACAACTCTATCTCTAAATTCAGGCTGGCTGTTACAAAAATGGTTCACAATGGGCTAGGTTTATGCATATCTTGGTCCCAGTCCAGTTTAGCTGCACGTGAATGCTTTGTAGTATAGCACTGCAACTGACCTTAAACTCCTTACAGCTTCCATCTCTGCAACAGTCCACCAATAATTTCATTTGAAAACTGCTGGAAACTCAACTCTTTATTCAGCTGCTACCTGACCAGTTTCATCAGGCTATGGTCTCCCAATCTCTGTGGGCCCTTTCATCTATACCTGTGAATTACCTTTCCACTGAGTGCTGGACATTAACCAAAGCACTGATGCAAGATCTCTCCTACTGGAATTGAACAGGAAAGTCTACTGCAGTTGCACTCAAATGGCCTGACATAGTTATTACATACTCTTTTTATGGCTTTCTGATAACTGCAACAATTAATTCAATTGTCCAATAAGGTAAGGTCTCTTATCTAGAAATATTTGCAATCAGCATATATTTCTTGGAATTTCCCATTATGTTAATGCTTTAATTAAATTCCCAGTTATCAGTGCACGATCTAAAAACAATATCTCAAATAAATTCTAGTTTTTTCAGGAGTGCACAAACTTGTATGCAGTTTTTACAAAAATACAACATATAGTCATCTACTGAAAGTGGTCATTATTTCGAAACACTATTTTTGTAATTAATTGCTGAGATTTTAATTTGTTGTTCATTGTTTTATCAGTATTTGCTACAATAGTTATACAATACTTACACAACTATTATATGATATTTACAATAAATTATTATTGTTTTTTTTTTTTTATTTATAATTATTTTAGGAATGTTTGGGCTGCCTCCTATTTTTTGTCATCATTGCCCGGTGCTTGATACCCGCAATGATAAAATGACAAATAATTGATATAAATTTAATTAAAATATGTCCTATATTAAAATATCGAAATTTTATTATCAAATTTTCTTTAAAAAAGATTGAATGTTTGAGACCCTATAAACGCAGTGACTCGATCTGAGGTCCATCATTTCAAACCCTAGTTGAGGTATATATGTTTTTATGTGTATAGATGGATTTGATGTAATTCTATATATTTACCTTTATTTATTTTTTATAGAGTTAAATCATGATAAAATTAATATGATGAGTGTTAATCAAAATATATATGAAATATTCTTAAAAAATAAAAATTTAAGCAATATACGACCAGACAAAAGACCTGTCTGCGTTATTGGTACCAATTTTGAAATGGGTGAATTTGTGAGGCTGTTATTTAACAATTTTCTTTTGATGTTTTCGTAGTCCATTATTTTTTTTTTTTTTTGAATATTAATTTCAAAACGGTACTAGATAATATAAGCTTTTATTTGAAACAATGTTTCAATTAGGTTTTTTTATTAAAAAAATATAATAACTAACAAATTTAATTATATTCATCATAATATTTATTTCTGTGCAAGTGCATTAGAATGTCTAACAAACAATTTTTAAAATATATTAGATAGATTTGCCTGCAGTAAAGACATCATTATTATTGTAAAACAGATATACATTTTTGTTAATACTTTTATCTGCTATCTATAAAACTGTATTAAAAAAATCATAAAAGTGCAGCCGAGAGGCAGTTAATATTCACACGTTATTACTTCTCTTAGACTATCTTAAACAAATTGTAATAGAAGTAAGTAATTGATAAAATCAATTTTATAGTGCAAATATATAGAATACCACTATATAATAAAAAAATCGATAACAATTTAGGGATTCATATTATTTTCATTTCCTTTTAACATTTATATATCTTAACAATTATTCCCAACAAATGTCATTTCCTTTTTCAAAAATATAATGAAATTCGACAAATGTTTGTGATTTGCATTAAAAAAAGTAGATGTTAAGAAATATCGTCAAATTGTCTTTTGCTAACATATTCTACAAATTTGCTTCTAAATAAATACTACTATTGACAACTTTTAAATCTAATTTTATTTGAACTGGTAGTAATTTTAATTATTTTTATTATATATATATATATATATATATATATATATATATATATATATATATATATATATATATATATATATATATATATATATATATATATATATATATATATATATATATATAGTGTACAATCTTATTACGATAGAAGAAGAAAGGGTTTATTACAGAGAGGGAAAATTTGGTATTATCCAGAATAAGGCAGAGGATAAAAAAATCTCCCTCTCAGGATCTGTACGCTTCAAGACTCTTTAAATAATACATTGATAAGCACTATTAAAATAATACATTGATAAGCAGATGTATACTTAAGACTAGCAACATTAATATCTCATCTAAAATTTATCTTAAACATTAATGAATGAAGTTGATATATTTACATATTTTAATAAGGCTAGCAAGATGATCCTAAACTCTCATATCGCATTCATTAGATTGGACATTTATCCTAAGATTTTAACAACAAATAATAATTACTATTGTTACAATTATTAATTTCCGAAATTAGAAGAAAATGATGTATTGATTATATGGCATATATTCCTATCTTATGAGAATATAAATGCTAAGATGAAAATGACACAAGTGAATGAAAAAAGGATATTTTTCTTAAGAAGCATGTATAAAATTATAACATCATGTAAACATATTTCACTTTATTAATTAATGATGAACACTTTTAATAACGATAATAAGAAGAGAAAAATACTAGATACTTAATAAATATAAAGTCAGTTTATTGACAACAAAATTTTAAATAAAAACATAATAATGATAACAAAGTTTTAATAATGACTTCAAATCTTCCCACAATATTTTAGGTTGTGAAAATTTAATTCTTATTTCTTCTGGGTAAACTATAAAGTATATAATTACCTGATGGGGAACGATATACCACATTGGGGAAGTTTGTTAAAATGATATAAAATCGCATTAATTATAAATAAAAAAGAGGAAAATATTTTATCTATCTCTTATTAAAATAAATAAATCCACTTCCTATAGATATCCAGCTTGTGACTTAATTAACTCCTAAAATAAATATACATTTATCCAACATTAAAATATTCTTTTATATTATTTAATTCCACATAACTTCTAAGATGCATGTGGCAATTTAAAAAATGCTTATTAAACTAATATTATATACAAATCATAAAATATATTGTCAGTAGTGTATTGTCAGCTGAACAAAATATTGATCAAAGTATCAATACCACATTAACTTTATGAAATACATTTTATGAACTTCTAGATGCACAAATGTGGATCATAATAATAATCAGGGTAACATTTGTGAAATTTTTAACTCTTCAAAACATTGCTTACACTTACTTTTGAGATGCCTTTAATTCTAGAATATGCAAAATGGAATTAAAAGATAAATAAAACATATAACATATTAAATATTATATCTTGATTATTAATTATTAGTTACTTTTAATTGACTAAGAAATAACATACCCATTTTAAACTATTATAAGATTAAAACATACTACATGTATAAGTTCTAATATCTTCCTTCTTGTAAAAATATTTGTCAAACATAATAACTCTAAATAATATAAATTATGCAAATTCAATAACTATATTGTATTTCAGAATAGTTAGCAATGCATAATTATTGAAGTATCCATAATTATTAAATCATTGACATTTTAAGGTTGAAAGATTCTAATGTCTAAGTTTATCAACATTTAATCTTTATGTGAGAATACTTAATAATGAAGGCTGAGTTTTTAAACACAAATTCACAAATGGGCAGTTTGTAAACAATATTTTGACACGCTTATAAATTACTTGTTTTATATTCTATAAGTATTAAACAAAATCATTATTTATTTAAAGAATAACATTCATAGATCATTTTCATAATGATAATCCATAACTTTAGATTATTGTGGTAAATTTAGCAATAAATAATCATAATCTACTGGTTGCATTAGTTTTTCAGATTAATTCCAAAGCTTTAGGTAGTGTTTCAAAAATATTAAGCAGTTCATTAATACATTGATTCACATTACCTTTGTAATCCTCATCTGAAATTTTATTTTTTATACAGCAAATATAATTTGAAGCAACTGATTTCTGGTTTGGGAAGGGAGAAAATGAATAAATAATGTAGTTCAAATAATATGTAGCATTCCATAAAACAATCTTACTGTTTTTAAAGTTGAATTCAGATATTGGGTTTTCATTCATTTTAGAATTTCTAATAAATGATATTCATTGCAATGCATTTAATTTCTCCATTCAGAAGACATCATTTTAATGCAGTATACCAAGATGGCTTATTGCAAAATTTAAATCATACAAAGAATTCTAAATTATATTTATAGGTTTCTGTTATCTGGTTAATAAAAATCCTAGTTTTTACCCAAACTATTTTACTCTTTTGGATTTTTACAGAGATATTCTATTAGTCACTTAGAAACGGCATGAAGTACATGATATATGAAGATTTTCTACTGTATAGCGCCAAAATTTATTATGATATTATTACAAAAGTACAGATAAATGCTATTTGAAATATTAAACATCATATTACATTAATTAGTGATCAAAAAATAAACAAATATTAACTAAATGATTAAATATTAACGAAATGATTTTTTGTTTTATTTATTTTCTAAGTTCTTCTAATTAATAATACGTCTATTTATTACTATAATAAGAAATATATTAAAACATTTTCCAATTATATCATTAAATTTTAAACACATTAATCCAAATAGACAAATGTGCACGCACACAAATATGCTAGAATATTACTTTAAATTTTTAATTATTATTAAGTGTATTTTAAATTATTTAGTTATTAACAATGAAGTTACTATTATATGAAAATATATTTTGAAATACTTTATTCTTGTTATAATCAAGCCTTTTTTTTTTTAATTCTGTCTATTTTATTTTTTCAAAAATTAACTTTAGATGTGTCTGTATTTTATTAAACAAATATCAACCGCGTTAAAACAAAATTTGATACACATAAATTTTAAATACTGTGTGTTCATAAAATCTGCATGGGAAAATATCTTGAATAACTTTAATAAGTTGTTTTCTTAATTAAAATAATCTATAATTCTAATATCACTTTTAATCATTTTAATTTGCAACAATAACGACAGTAATAATTATTAATAATATTTGCTTTATTGATAAACCAATATATATTTTTGAATTTATGGTTCTGGAATATTAATTTTTATATTAAAATATTATTACTATTATATATTTAAGTAAAACATATTTTAACTAGCCAATTACAAAACAAAGACATCTCTAATTTTTATTCTCTTTTAGAAAAGAATGAAAAAAAAAGAAGTTACTGAGCAAATATATTCACTGTAAATTGATAAGAATTTAACCGTTTTATGTCTATTTTTTGTCTTTTACAATTATATTATATATACTTTTAAGCTTGATTTAATTATATGGAATTTGAACCCAGACTTTTAAGCTCCCTTTTGTCATCCACTCCATCCTATAAAACTGATACACACAATCACATACATGCGAAAAAGACAAATGATCTCCAATTGATATATTTCATGTTGAACCAGCAATCATCAGTTGGTCATGAATATCATATACACATTTACATACTTTAATGGACAAGCTTCAAGATTGTCCACTCTCCAACTTTTTAGCCATCCGTATCATTAAAAATCTAATAATAGCATGTTGAAAGTCCTTGTTTGCCAATTTTGTTGTCATACCTATGTTGCCTGTAAGTCATTCTGACCCCTCATATGCAAGCCCTAAGCCCATTCAAATATGTAAAAAAGGGATGTGCAGAACATAGACTGAACATGTAATATATTAATACAAGTATATCAAATAAATACTTTTAAGCTACATGCAATTATATTGGAATTGAATCCAGACTTTCAATCTCCATTTTGTCATCCATTTTTTCTTACACAACCAATACCCATGGTTACATATAAGCTGTTTGATAGAAGAAATATAGCAGTTTATGTTCACAATAAAGGTTTAGTCATCATGATTAACATATAGTTGAGAAAATTTAAACAAATGAATAATGATATAATGCATAAGAATCATATTACCTAAAATTAATAGCATATAAAAATTAGAGTTTATAAAAAACATAAATCCTTTGGTAATGTCATTGAGCAAAACACTATCATTGATCTAATAAAAGTCAATTTCACAATATATAATGGCTTAAGCTTAGACTAGGTTAAATAACTTACTTACCTGAAATGATGCGTGCATATTCTAGGTCATGGTTATATGACGATGTTTAAATAGTGTTGTCATGTGAAGTTCTACTGCACATTTATTTAAATGGTAAAATATTTATTACAGCTGCAATCCAAGAGCCACACCCTTTTCTAAATTTACTGTGCTGTTTTTCATATGTACACCCTATATTCTGACTATGAAAAAATATCAAAATTATTCCTCAATTATTATCACATTTTAGAATAAAAATCAAATGTTTTATTGATATAAAACTGAGAAATAAAAATCTTCATATACAATATTTTGGATTATTCACTATCCAGAAGTCTGCTCAGTTCTTGTAACAATGTTATAGAAATAACAGTCTAAAATTTTATAAAGTTCTTGCCTTGATATTATAAAATTATCCTAATTACTTATTTAAAAAAATGCAGATTCAAACAGCTTCCATCCTGTTAAAATAAAACTTTTTATGGTAGCCTTATCAAATATATATTCTATATTTTTGTCATATTAAATTATTACTAATTTTCTTCTTTTCTGAGACAATGTAACATCTAGTAAAATGAAACTATCTTTTCTGTGTATATTAATTTTACCATATATGTTTTTTTTTTTTTTCAATCGTCTTCTTAGTGAGTATGTAAAAAATATTTTGATTATCCTAATAAAAAAAAAATCTGTTTTGAAATTAAAATGCTTTGATTTTTTTAAAAAAATCATATTTAAAAAGATTTTTTACCTAATAACAATAGAGAAATTGAAATTGTTATTTGTTAAGAAGTAATGGTAAATGCAATAATCAAATAGAACAACTGCTACATGCAAAGATACATGATTTTAGATAAATTGAAGAAGCTGAAGATCTTGTAATACATGAGAAAATTCTTATTCCAATTTACAATGTTATATTTCTGCCAATAAACATCACATGATCACCATTTCTAATATCTAGGTGCAGTACTCTTAGATCCAAGGCTCCTCACTGATGCATGAAGGCTACAAACCAGAAAGTAGTCTCATGATATTGGATGAGTAGCCACTAGATGCCTTCTGGCATCCATTGATTACACTGGCTTGCACTGAGTTGCACTGCTGTATGGAGAGTTTTATCTGTTATATTTCTGAAATGTTCAATTATATTTAATGTATATATTATACTTATTTATAAGAAAAACAATGTTTTGTGTCCCAAATATCAATGTATTTTTATCATTATTTGAATTGACATGTTCACTGTCAAATCCTAGATTCAAGAAAACTTTTTCACAATGAAAAAAAAAAAATCAATCAAATCATTTTCTCATAAATTTATAAATTTAATACAACAATGGTCCAGCTACCACAATTATTTATCATATAACTTTGACAACAGTTTGAAATCGGTGATTGTTATCTATATTAGGAAGTTTAAAGTGATGACTCATTTCTAATGGTTATATGTAATATTCAAATATAATTATATTGTCTATACTATACTTAATGTAATTAGGAACTTGAACTCAAATTTCCAAACTCCCTACAGCTATGTATTCCAAATTATACAATGGCTACACATGACCACATATTTGTGAAAAAGTTAAATGATCTACAATTTATATATTCCATTCTAAACTATCACTTTCCTGTTGCTCCAGATTACCGTATTTCACACATATACGAAATCAGTGATCAATTTATATTAGGCTAGCAAATCTTCAAACTTTAATGGACAAGCTTCAATCTTCTCCAACCTTCAATTCTTCGGTGATTCATATTATAACTGTCATACCTGTATATTCACAAAACAAAATCTAGAGTTTTGGCAAATTATCTCAAGACTGATCAAGATGTGGTTAGGGAGACCTCAATCCAATCTCACTCCAGTTCATTTGATTATGTTGAGAAATTTACCACCTTATGGATAACATATATGAGGTTACACTCACAATTCTTTCATTCATGTTCTGGCTGTAACACATCAGTAGAGCATGAGACCAAAATTTACTAAGCAGAGACTACTCTTAAATAAAAAAAATACACTCATGGAATGTAGCTATGTGGGAGGTATGACCTGATGAACTGATATCACTAATTTTGAGTGTGATTGTATAATAACCAATGATGAAGAAATGAGACACTAAGATAATTATATTTTATAAATTTTAATATAAGGCAAAATTTAATTAAAAATAAATAAGAAAGAAAATATAAAAAATGAAATATGTAGCTATTTCACACATAGGTGAGGATGATGTTCATAGAGTTCAAATTACATAGATTGGAGAATTTGTCATTTACATTTGGAAATCTTATTTGTATATTTAATCTAGAATTAGCTATGCCTCAATTATACTGTGATATAACCTACAAGATTTGCAACAGTTAGATTACAGTAGTAACTACTTTGAATTATAACTGGTTTTAAATTTATTATAGTGAGTGAAACATTTATTACTACACAGATAGTAAACTCACAAAACTTGTTTAAGTTCAGATCAAAGCTGAAATATTTAATTATTATGGAGGGATGAACTGGTGTTTAGCAGTATGACTTCAGATACTACAGTATTTATAAAATATCTAATATGAATCTGTGTTTCTTAGATGTATGCTTAATCATGAGATGCATTACTGTGTAATCAGTTCCCATGGACCATACAACTTAATGTGAGAAAAAGACATTTAGACTGGGATATCAGAACAGCTTATGAACAAATCCTCTGGATTCTTGTACTTCAGTTCTAAATATATTATTGTCTGACCTAATCAAATAGATTTACCTTAAATCAAGTCCATCATATGTGAGAATAACAGCAAGGTGTCAAGGCAGATATGAGCTTCATAAAAACACATCTGCCCCACTGATTATATTATTATTTAATTAAATTAACATATAATTTTTTTGTTTCATTTCATGCAACCACCTCAAGCCAGTTAACAAAGATAGTATCAATAATTATGCTAATAAAATAATATAATACAACTAGTTGATTAAGGTATCTGTGTAGTTTTTAATATAGAAATAAGGAAGTTTACAGCATATCTAGGGAAGAGTATAAGTTTAAATACTAATGATATGCTGTATTTACTCATGGCTGCTGAATATTAACTAAATAATTTATTTTAAAGCAGTTTCCAGAAGGGAGTTTAGTATGTGTGGTAAGGAATGTAGAATTAAATAAATGTGAGAGCACCTAATCGTCTCTCCTAATTATATTAAATATTAGCAAACTCCATTCTGAATAAAACATAGCATAAATCAACAAATGCATTATAATCAAAATAATATAGGCATAAGCCTAGATTAAGAAATAAATAATAACAACTAGTTTTTGTTGATTTACATAAGTAAAAATTAAAAATTAGTTTTAATTTTGCTTAGTATGGGGTGAATTAGCAAGACTTATAAAATTAAAATATAAAATAAAAAATAAATTTAACTTGCATTTTATAAATTAACATTTCAAAGTTAAGGATTAATAATAATTTCATATAAAAGTGGTTGTTTACATATTAATATAGCTAGGTGTAAAAGTTTTAGATTTAATTTAAAGAATGGTTAAAATTTTCAGAATCTGTTACTGATATATTTTCTATAATTGACTTGCATGGCTGCTTGATCTTGGGCTGCCTTTCCATTAAACTCTGCAATGTGGGCTGAGGGTACGGATGTCCCATCAACTTGTAGATCAGTATTGCATAGAGGTAGATGGCAAATCTATCACCCACAACTCAATACTTCTCATCATAAAATTTTACACAGCTTCTTCAAATAAAAATGAATAATAATAAAAAAATGGCTAGTGTGAAATGTTTATATATTGACCTTTCCCCCCTCACTGGCTACAAAACTTGTTTACTACCTTCTTTGTTTAGAGATGTTTTTCTCACCCCTTGTTTGCAATATTTTTAGCAAAGGCAAAAAAAACTGCTGAGTTATCAACTTTTTTTTTTTTTTAAAGGTGGTTCCCTTAATTTTAACTCAGGTTAATTTATTTAAATTATTTTAAATTCAAATTTCCACCTTTAACATTTAATTAGGTCAAAATTCAGCAAAAGAAATTATTTTTATATTACATATTTTTTAAAAGAAAATATATTTGAAAGTCATAAAAATCTTACTCAATACAGTAACATATTTAACTGAAATGTATCTATATATGCAAAATACAACAATTTCTACATTATTTTTAGAATGCTTTTAAATCTATGGCATTACTTCTCTTTTTTACATAGATGTAAGTATTGTTACACACATAGCAAGGTTTACAATAATTAGTTTAATTAAATTATAATATATATGTGTGTATACAATAATTTATCACATGCATTCATAAGTGTTGAACGATATACACTATAATACACACATGATTATTACAATATTTAAATTAATTTTAACTTGATATGTGTGGACTTGGGTATATAAATAGGGCTATGGATACTACTATGTAAAATAGTAGGTGAAACAAGATGATTGACAGAGCTGACTAATTTCATATCACTAAAGTCATGAAAAAATATTTTTTATATAATAATGACTTTACTAAAGGTTTTCTTTTCTTATCATTTCCCTCAAAATTTATTCCTACTCTAACCTGATCCCAGTACACAAATTAAATAAAAATTAAATAATTGGATAGACAAATGAAATATACATCTAAATAGAAATACTAATAAATACAAATGAGATAGTATACTTTTATAATAAAAAACACAGAATTACTTCTCTATAAAACTGCTTTAATATTTCAACCAGCAAACTGGTTTTCATCAGAAAGTAAAATGGCTATTTCCAGAAATTAAGTGGTAACATATTATAGACAGTTACATTTCAGATAATAAAACTAATTCCTATAGGCTAAAAATCTTTAAAAACTTTGTACAAATATATATATATATAGCTGTGCATATATATATATATATATATATATATATATATATATATATATATATATATATATATATATATATATATATTGAAGCTGTGCATATATATATATATGCTGGCTTCACCATTCACTGTGGACAAACTAAGACCCTAAGTCCAATCACAGTGAATGTATGTTTCTTTTTCAAACTAATTTTATCATTTTCTCAAATAGTTGCCTAAATTAAAGAAGGAATTGTGTTAAAGAAAAAAGATATAATAAAATAAAATATAGAAAGTTAAAATTATATTTGCAACTATTTTTAAAATATATTTGGTAAAATTCGATAAGATAAAAATTTTCTTAATTAAATAGAATCCATTAACAAAGGGAATTAATTAATAAAACATTTTCTGAATTAGATAAAAAAAATAGATAACAAGAAAAATTTGAAACAACAGGCATGATTCGCTACTAATTAGCAGATTAAAAACATAATTAAAAAAAGGGTATAAATAAAGAACTTTTCTTTTGTTCTTGGTCTTATGCTTGCAGGTAACCAGTGCTGCAGGTCAGAGAGAAAATCTTAAGAATTTTGTTGGAAGAAATTTTGCTGAAAAATTAAACAATATAGTGAACTCTTGCTTTCTGTATTTACTTCAAGCTGCACTCTATTTTTTCGGCATATAAATAAAAATCCAGAAATGTGTTGCTCTGCAAAAATGCGGAGGTAACCTCTTTGCCTTCGCTCTCCTGAGCCATTCCTGAGGCCGGAGTTTTAATCATGTAAGCCAGCCAGAGAACAAAAGTGTCTGGTCTGTATCCATAAAAAAATATGCCCTCAAAAACATGGAAAAACAAATTTGAAGAACCAGGAAGACCTGCGGGAAACATCAAATGAACTTATTTTGACCCACCCATTTAGTTACCGGTAACATTCCCATAAATTATTAAAGTTTCTTTGTAATTTGCAAATTCAATCTATATTTATGTTTTATTTTTATATGTATGTTTTTTTTAATCTACGTATTCATATCTTGTAAAATGATATTTCATTAATTGCTATTTTTTTTTTTTTATTGTAATTGGTGGGGTTTATTTTATATATATATTCTAACCCAGTATTTTTACTTTAGTTTATTTAATTTATCTTATTTATTTTATTTCTAACCCAGTTTTTTGTTTATTTAATTTGCACTTGTGACACTAATTTTTCTGGTTGTTGCTAAGGCAACCAAAATAAAGCAACATATCCATTAATTTTCCAATATGATCTAAAATACCTTTCATATAATACAATTGTACATTCAATTCTCTTAAGCCATGCCACGATTGTAATAACAACAATAATTGATCACTTATTAATTTAAAGAATAATTATAATAATATTAATCCCAGGGTTCTTTGTTTCATGTAAGGAAATGCTCGGCAGTATTGTGTTGTCGCATATGACTGGCATTCTGGTCGGCTATAGGAAACATTTATTTTACTTAAATTCAATGTGTCTTCATCTCTCATATCCACTGCTATTTTATTTAAAGAGATGATAATTCTATTCAATAATGACGTATAATTTTGAATAACACAGCCCCTTTTTTTTTTTTTTTGACGAGTCTCAGTCAGAATAATAAAAAGACAAGGGTGCTTTTTGTGTCCTTCCATCATCCATGACAACACAATAATATAACTAAGATTTATTACTTAGACAATTTAACTAAATGGGAATGGAATAATGTGCAACCAAAGTTAATGGTTTGGGAATAAATTCATTTTTTTATTTTTTTTTTTTATTTTTTTTTTATACAAAGGTGAATGTTTAGTCTTAAGTTTTCAACTCCATAAATAATTATCATTAAACTAAAATATAATGACATATTCCGATCTGCTTAACTTTATTTATCTGGTATATTAAGTTTTTAAGAATTTGGAATGATTTCGGACTCAAGAAAACGTTTTGTAAATATTGTGCAAACACTTATATTTAGCATATAAAAACAAAAAAAATGAATCTACAACAAATTTTAACAAGACTATAATTTATTATTATCACAAAAAAAAAATATATGAACATTTATTCAATAATCCCATAGTAATACAAAAATATAAAATATAACTGACATTAATCTGTATACTCTTTTGGTTATGGACTAGAGGTTACTACTTCTCCTGTATGCAATCATATGGATTGATTAACTAAAAGTACATTTCATTACCAATACATTGTTTATTACATTTTGGTAACCTTGTAGAAGCTTTTATTCAAAATTATTGACTAACTATTTTTGTTTTTGTTTTTGTTTTTGTTTTTTTAAATGATTAATCCCATCATATGCAATACACAAAATATTAAATTTATTTCTAATACATTTACTTTATTTATGGTCTTTAATGGGATAACCCATTCTAATTATAGGCCAGCTATCAGAAGTTACACTTACCATCTTCCATTTAACTTAATGCTAACTTAAGTTATGATATAAATTTTATTCATACGTATAATTTTAAATATGAGTATTATTTAATTACTAACCAGAATTAAATATTGCATTTGAATATTCCTTCAGTAAATAAGCATTTTAAATTACGCAATTTTAATTACTTTCTCCATTAATTTACTTGTCAAATACTAGCAATATTTAGCAGCACAATACAGATATTGATTTTAGTTACTAACACACTATTTATACAAAAGTGGATCTTGAGGAACTAACACCTCCAATATAACATTTATCTTGCCCAAACTTTCAAAATTAAGCACAATAATCAACACCTTCCATGGTGGAACTATCTTTATTTTCACATGAGGAATATGGAATAACCACGAAGGTCTGTAAAGTAATCTATTACATTAAAATATTTGGGTGGTTTCTTGCCTCTTACTTGGGCATACAACGAACACACACCAAATACAATCCTCTCCTGGGATTTAAACGAATGAAACATACTAAATGCTAGATAAATTCTTGATCGTCCTATCTATGAGAATCAATCACTTGGGCTATAAACATACCCGAACATTATATTTAAAATCTTCCTCTCATGGAAAACAAAGCTTTTGGGGAGATCATTTTTCATCCCACAAAATAGATACATTATAATGATTACCTATGCGAATATTAAGCATATACCAATGCTATATCTGGGCAGGATAAGTAAATACACTGATTATAATAAACTTATGTTATCAGGTATACTTTGATCAACATCTGAAATCAATGGACAACATAGAATAAAAGTATAATAATTTTAATTTTAATAAAGGAACATTCAAAATAGTTGGTAGCATACTATCTTAAACTACATAAAGTGGATGTGTTATTTAAGAATAATTAGGAATAAATTCCTCAATTAATACAGTATAAATTTGTTTCAAAACTTTAACAAGAAATATTTTGTTATAGCATTTTTTTTTTTTTTAGTTACTTCTGATAATTTTCAATATTTATTTCACCCCTTAAATATCTAAATATTTTTCTTTTACGTATCTAATATACAAAATTTCTATCTACAATTGTATGTAATAATTAAAACATATTTTATAGATTTTTTTTTTTTTCGTGTTAAATATCAACTTAACCTATAATAATTATATTAAAACATACCTTTGTTATTACAAGGCTATTAAATATCACTTGACCATACAGACTTTAACCTATGTGATATAAAAAAAAATACATATTCTTTATAACTTAGTTTTAAACAATCATTAATTAACAAATGCATACTCTCTCATTAGAAAATGTTTTTCTGTTGAGCAATTGGTCCAGGTGAAGAGCTTTATCCAGTCGTATTTCACGAAGCAAGTTTAAAAACAATAAACGCATGATATTATTTCCTTTAAATAAAAGTTTTCTCTTATTTTGTGCGTTTAATAAATTAGGTAAAAAAACATATAGCAGAATTGAAAATTAATTCTTAGTTGAATTAAACTACTACAATTTTGGGATCCAAGAAAAAAAAATAGACTTCTAACATAGACGAATATTTGACTATCGCCGATAAACATACACAACATTTTTTTTTATTGACGATATGTATACTTATTAGCTAGCTTACTTATGGATGAAAATGCACAATTTTCCGAAATAATCATTTGATTATAACTGCAGTCAATTTACGTGTACAGGAAGTTTTAATAATTCCAACTGATGTATAATATAATATATCATTTATTTTTATCATTAAGTCACTAAGATATTTGATTTTGTTCAGACTTTAGGAATTATAATTTTTTTTTAACGGTAACTTCTCCGTAAGAATGCCCCTATATGGCTTTTCCTATATTTACTCTGAGAAAGTTTATATATTTTTTTTTAAAAAAAAAAAAAAAAAATACAGGTGCATAATTTAATCTTATTTATCATTATTATTATTTCCAGACAATTCTTGGTGAATAAAACATATTTTAACGTATGTAACTACATTACTTGTAAAGGCAGACAATATTGAGAAAGAGCGCAAAAATGTTTCTAGTTGATTTTCCTTGGTTTCAAAATATTTCTTTCAATTATTATTATTTTTTTTTTCTTTTATACCAAGAAAATATCAATAAGGAACATAAAGTTAATAAATAATTAATTTTTTCTTGGAAATCGCTTCCATTCCTTAATTTAGATATAATATAATTTTTCGTGACTCTTTTAGTTACATCTGTCATTTTTGAACTTTAGCGCGAGACAATAAACTTTTAAGTATAAAAGGTCTTTAAATAGGTAGATGGCAAAGAAAATCAGGATATCTTATCAAAAAATTTTAGCCACACATTATATTATTAAAATTTTATTTTGATTACATTTATTTCTGCAAAATAAAATGAAAAAATTGAGTTACCAAATTTCAGCACTGTTCCTTCCTTGAAAACTAAAAGCAGACTATCTATTTTTCCAAAAAAAAAAGATCTTGATTATGAAATTGGTTGTTTCGTTTTGTTGTTGTTTTTTTTTTTTTATTATTTTACTTTAGCGACCTCTTCCAGAAAAATAATCATTTGATTATAACATAAACAAAAGAAAGGAAAAACTTATTACAATCATATAGTTTTAGTATTATTTACCTGGATTACAAAGTAATTTGACAATATAAAAAATAATAATAAATACATTAAATTAACAATCAGTGATGTATAATTCTTTAAACATTATTTTATTTTCTTTCTTTATTTTTTTTTTTACAAAAAGAAATTACCAGAAGTTATTGTGCTTTATGATAAGACACTCACCCACTCTCCCCTCTACCCATCCAAAATCAATTACTGTTTAGCTTTTATACCATATTAATTTGCTCTAATTATTAATATCTCAATTAAATTATTCATGTTCTCTCTTTAAAATGACATTGAGTTATTAAATCTATTAGTTATTCACTCAAAACATGCCAAAGTGAGTGAATAGCATACTTTATTAATCAATTATTACTATTGTTATTTTATCTTTTTATTTCTTTAAAGAATAGCATTGTTTTCCTGCAGAAATAATGCCAAGTAAACCAAGTGTCAATAACACTAGGTTACAATATATATATTGTAATGATCCGGAGAATGAGACTTCACATAAACTGCACTACAGGGCGCCATCTAGGCATTTGAACCTAGAAAAATTTATAAAGTAGGCAGATACGTAAGTCAAAAAAAAAAAAAACTTTTCTTTTCTTTTTTTTGCATCCGGTCGTTAGCCCATGTCACTAGCTCAGTGAGTAGCAGAGATTTAATAATATCATATCATATCTAATTAGATTTCAACATAAAAAAATAAATAAAATAAGCCACTGCCAGTAATTAGCATACAAACATTTATTTATGCACATATATATAAGATTTAAAATTATTTTTTTATATTAGTTTTACATTTTAACATTTAACATTATTTTTTAACTTTGATTTTTGACTTTAATTTACCTTTAATTACTATTACATTCTAATTTTACATTTTAATTAAGTTTGCACAGATGGGATTATAAAAGCTTGTTATAATAAGTTGCTATAGATCGGTTACATAGATTACACGGATAAAAACATTCCAAAGTAAACATAAGCGACCAAAATATAAAATTATTGATTACTGACAATTGCGGAGGGAAATTTATATGTAACCCAATAGTATTCACCATAAGATACTTGCATTGTCACCATTAACTTAAAAGACATCCGAATAAATACATTTTAGATACTCACCGTAAGGTATCATTATTTATCGAATGTCTATATATTTTGATCAAATATGAAAATGCAAACATAGTTAACCGATAAACAATCCATGCAAGCGTCTATAAACAACTTAAATTTAATACATTTTCATTTAGAATCGAGTATGAATACTACATAGATTTGCATTGAAATTAGAATATTCTATCCCTATTTAACCTTAGGCTAAAATTCGCAGTCAAACTGGCATCAATCCATCTGATATATTGATGTATTCAATGTAATACGAAATACGGCAGCACCAAAAGAATTAAGAAAAGACATTGACTCTCAATCAGATAGGAATATTACATCTATCTAACGAGAAGAACAATAAAAAAAAAACTCCATAGAAAGGAACTGCGTTCTCCGTCTTATAATTCCTTCCATAGGCAACCGGGTGAGTGCGGCGTATATATAAACGATTCTGCCAGTAGCAAATCTCCGATTACATCTACTCACTACATCAATATATCCAATCCATTGACCCAATCTAACAACAACATAAATAACCTAAGATTACCCTCCCCTAATATAACTTTACAAATCTATACAGCCATTCACGCCCGACTTAGGTTTAACATTTTTATAATTAATTTAATGGAAAACAAAAATCATGATAAAACTTAAAGAACAAAAAATAAATAAATGGAAATGATTTTACAAAATAAATACATTAAATAAAATTATAACAAATTAATAAATAATGTTGGTCAGATAGAATAATATTGCAATTATTTAAATCTGGAAAGTTTTTAATTTACTGTTCATAAATTTTAAAGTTCTTACGGTTATTTAAATAGTTCATCTTCATATGTTCCTTGCCGTTTAAACGTGAATTCCCACGTCGGCCGAAGATTGGTATCCTGTTGGCCAATTTATTTATCCATCCGGAGATTTTTTAGTGTAGTTGGTTTTCAATGTAGAAACGATGGTTCATTTTTCTTCCTTTCTTAGCAGAACTGAAGGGATTGAAGTTGTGCGTCTTTTTCAATCACCTCAGCACTAACACCTAGCTGTTACATCGTAATAATCATCAATAACTCTCACTCACTAGTCACTGATTAATAATTTCCAAATTTTCCTTTTATATTAATGTGAAGGATTGAATTTACATTACGTCACCGATGCGATGGTCCTTACGATGCGGACCGATTCCATAGGGATTTCTTCTTATTTGCTAACAGTTTCTATTGTTTTCCTGTCTGACCGGTGTTTTTACATTTAAATGCCCAAGGCTGGTTTACATTTAACTAATTAACAATCATTTCCATTTCTGATTAATTAACCTGTTTTCCAAATCAAAAATATATTTAAAGATAACTTTAAAGATATAATTTTATCTCCAAATCTTTTTAAAATTTAGTTTTAAAATACTTTTTCTTTAATAAATTTTTATTTTAATAATTTTTCATTATCTGTGCGATTTAATATATAAGAGTTTAAGATGATATTTAATTTCAATTTTTAATTCTTAAAGAAAATTTTTAAATGCGAACTTTTTAATTTACTTTCATGTTTAATAAATAAAAAAACAACAACAATGTAACGAACGTCTGTGCTCGTTACATATCAGTAAAGTTACTTAAAAAAAATGATCAAAAAAAAATTACTTAGGGTTAGTAATTACGGTACACGATTGACGAAGACATTTACAAAACATCCGGTTAATAATTTTACAAAAAGACTATATACAAAAAGAAAAATGTTTACTATCGCTTACCTAAGGACTGTTTACATTTACACCCCTCCCCTAATATAACTTTACAAATCTATACAGCCATTCATGCCCGACTTAGGTTTAACATTTTTATAATTAATTTAACGGAAAACAAAAATCATAATAAAACTTAAAGAACAAAAAATAAATAAATGGAAATGATTTTACAAAATAAATACATTAAATAAAATTATAACTAATTAATAAATAATGTTGGTCAGATAGAATAATATTGCAATTATTTAAATCTGGAAAGTTTTTAATTTACTGTTCATAAATTTTAAAGTTCTTATGGTTATTTAAATAGTTCATCTTCATATATTCCTTGCCGTTTGAACGTGAATTCCCACGTCGGCCGAAGATTGGTATCCTGTTGGCCGATTTATTTATCCATCCGGAGATTTTTTAGTGTAGTTGGTCCTCAATGTAGAAACGATGGTTCATTTTTCTTCCTTTCTTAGCAGAACTGAAGGGATTGAAGGTGTGCGTCTTTTTCAATCACCTCAGCACTAACACCTAGCTGTTACATCGTAATAATCATCAATAACTCTCACTCACTAGTCACTGATTAATAATTTCTAAATTTTCCTTTTATATTAATGTGAAGGATTGAATTTATATTACGTCACCGATGCGATGGTCCTTTCGATGCGGTCCGATTCCATAGGGATTTCTTCTTATTTGCTAACAGTTTCTATTGTTTTCCTGTCTGACCGGTGTTTTTACATTTAAATGCCCAAGGCTGGTTTACATTTAACTAATTAACAATCATTTCCATTTCGGATTAATTAACCTGTTTTCCAAATCAAAAATATATTTAAAGATAACTTTAAAGATATAATTTTATCTACAAATCTTTTTAAAATTTAGTTTTAAAATACTTTTTCTTTAATAAATTTTTAATTTAATAATTTTTCATTATCTGTGCGATTTAATATATAAGAGTTTAAGATGATATTTAATTTCAATTTTTAATTGTTTAAAGAAAATTTTTAAATGCGAACTTTTTAATTTACTTTCATGTTTAATAAATAAAAAAACAACAACAATGTAACGAACGTCTGTGCTCGTTACATATCAGTAAAGTTACTTAAAAAAATGATCAAAAAAAAAAATTACTTAGGGTTAGTAATTACGGTACACGATTGACGAAGACATTTACAAAACATCCGGTTAATAATTTTACAAAAAGACTATATACAAAAAGAAAAATGTTTACTATCGCTTACCTAAGGACCGTTTACATTTACACCCCTCCCCTAATATAACTTTACAAATCTATACAGCCATTCACGCCCGACTTAGGTTTAACATTTTTATAATTAATTTAACGGAAAACAAAAATCATAATAAAACTTAAAGAACAAAAAATAAATAAATGGAAATGATTTTACAAAATAAATACATTAAATAAAATTATAACTAATTAATAAATAATGTTGGTCAGATAGAATAATATTGCAATTATTTAAATCTGGAAAGTTTTTAATTTACTGTTCATAAATTTTAAAGTTTTTACATTATTTAAATATTTCATCTTCATATATTCCTTGCCGTTTGAACGTGTTCCATTCAAAGATTGGTATCCTGTTGGCGTTTATTTATCCATCAGTTTTTTAGTGTAGTTGGTCCTCAATGTGAACGATGGTTCATTTTCTTCCTTTCTTAGAGAACTGAAGGGTTGAGCTGTGCATCTTTTATCCCCTCAGCACTAACACCTAGCTGTTACATTGAATAATCATCAATAACTCTCACTCACTAGTACTGATTAATAATTTCCAAATTTTCCTTTTATATTAATGTGAAGGATTGAATTTACATTATGTCACCGATGCGATGGTCCTTTCGATCGTCGATTCCATAGGGATTTCTTCTTATTTGCTAACAGTTTCAATTGTTTTCCTATCTGACCGGTGTTTTTACATTTAAATGCCATGGCTGGTTTACATTTAACTAATTAACAATCATTTCATTTCTGATTAATTACCTGTTTTCCAAATCAAAAATATATTTAAAGATAACTTTAAAGATATAATTTTATCTCAAATCTTTTTAAAATTTAGTTTTAAAATACTTTTTCTTTAATAAATTTTTATTTTAATAATTTTTCATTATCTGTCAATTTAATATATAAGAGTTTAAGATGATATTTAATTTCAATTTTTAATTTTTAAAGAAAATTTTTAAATCGAATTTTAATTTACTTTCATGTTTAATAAATAAAAAAAAAACAATGTAAGACGTCTGTGTGTTAATATCAGTAAAGTTACTTAAAAATTGATAAAAAAAATTACTTAGGGTTAGTAATTACGGTACGATTAAAGAATTTACAAAACATCAGTTAATAATTTTAAAAAGACTATATACAGAAAAAAAATGTTTACTACCCACCTAAGGATACTTTACACCCTCCCCTAATATAACTTTAAAATCTATACACCATTCACAACTTAGGTTTAACATTTTTATAATTAATTTAGGAAAAAAATCATAATAAAACTTAAAGAATAAAAAATAAATAAATGAATGATTTTAAAATAAATACTTTAAATAAAATTATAACTAATTAATAAAAATGTTGGTCAGTAGTAATATTGCAATTATTTAAATCTGAAGTTTTTAATTACTGTTCATAAATTTTAAAGTTCTTAGGTTATTTAAATAGTTCATCTTCATATATTCCTTGTTTGAATGAATTCCATAAGATGTATCCTGTTGGCCGTTTATTTTATCATCTGAGATTTTTTAGTGTAGTTGGTCTATTAGAAGATGGTTTATTTTTTCCTTTTCAAATGAAGGGATTAAGCCCTTTTAATCCCCTCAGCACTAACACCTAGCTTTATCGTAATAATATCAATAACTCTCACTCACTAGTCACTGATTAATAATTTCAAATTTTCCTTTTATATTAATGTGAAGGATTGAATTTACATTACGTGATGCATGGTCCTTTGATGGTCGATTCCATAGGGATTTCTTCTTATTTCTAACAGTATCTATTGTTTTCTATCTGAGGTGTTTTTACATTTAAACAAGCTGGTTTACATTTAACTAATTAACAATCATTTCCATTTCTGATTAATTAATGTTTTCCAATAAAATATATTTAAAGGTAACTTTAAAGATATAATTTTATCTCCAAATCTTTTTAATATTTAGTTTTAAAATACTTTTTCTTTAATAAATTTTTATTTTAATAATTTTTCATTATGTGTGCGATTTAATATATAAGAGTTTAAGATGATATTTAATTTCAATTTTTAATTCTTAAAGAAAAAATTTTAAATGTGAACTTTTTAATTTACTTTCATGTTTAATAAATAAAAAAAAAACAACAATGTAAAACGTCTGTGCTGTTATTTTATTTTAATTGTTGTGTTGAAAGTTTATAATAAAATATGGTTTTATTGTTTTTAAATATATTGTAGAATTCATAAGATAAATTTTCTTAATAAATAGAATATTAAGAAAAGAATTAATTATAAAAATTTTTGAATTAGTAAAAAATAGTAAGGAAAATTTGAAAAAAGATTAAATTAGAGATTAAAAAATAATGGAAAGGGTATAAATAAAGAACTTTCTTTTGTTTGGTCTTAGCTTGGTAACCTGTGCTGAAGGTCAGAGAAAATATTAAGAATTTTGTTGGAAGAAATTTTGCTGAAAAATTAGACAATATAGCGAACTCTTCTTGCTGTATTACTTCAAGCTCACTCTATTCTTTCGTATAAATAAAAATCAGAAATTGTTGCTCTGCAAAAATGGGGGTAACCTCTTTGCCTTCGCTCTCCTGAGCCATTCCTGAGGCAGGAGTTCTAATCATGTAAGCAGCCAGAGAACTAAAGTGTCTGCCCTGTATCCTGAATATCTGCCCTCAAACATGGAAAAACAAATTTGAAGAACTGAGAAGACTGCGGAAACATCTAATGAACTCATCTTGACCCACCCATCTAGTTACCGGTAACGTTACCATAAATTATATAAAAATCTCTTTGTAATTTACAAATTCACTCTATAGTTATGTTTTATATATATATATGTTTTTTTTTAAATCTACGTATTCATATCTTGTAAAATGGTATTTCATTAATTGCTTTCTTTTCTTTTTTTTATATCGTAATGGGTGGGATTATTATATATATAATGGCGGTGATAGCTTTTATAAATTTAATTGAAAATTACTTCGTTTAACTTTCCGCCATTATACTCCAGTAATTAAGTTATTTATTTTATATAGATATTTTGGAAAGAAAAGGAAGCAAATCATAGAAAGTGCAAAACTCTATTTTAAAATCAAGATTTAAATTGCTAAATATTCTATTATAAAACTTTCCAAACTTTAACTTAGTTTTTTATATATATATATAAAAGAAAGATCCTTATCAAATGCCTGTATATTTTAGTCAATGAAGGGTTACAAATTTAAAGTTATATTTTAAAGAGCGTGAAATAAAACGTTCGCATTTATATTTTAGTAATAAAAGAGAGTACATTTTGACAATATGTATTATAAATTATTAAATAGCATTGACTCTGGGGTGTGGTTGGTTAAACTTCAACTAAATCAATAAAATAAGTGCCCTCTTGTTTTAGTGATCTGAATTTTATAAAAGGGAAGTTACTATTTTTCTGCGGATTTTCAGTGATAGTTGAGCTTTCTTAATATATATATATATTTTGCAGAGGGTTTCTTTTTAAATTTAAAGGTCGTTGACCGTATTTATATGGCATCGTGCCTCGGGTGATCTACTGGGCCGCTCAGCATATATTACAGTGCTTCTTTTGCCAAGTTTGCTTAGGTTAACATACCTACATTCGGACCTTCTGAAAAATAAATAAATTGTTCTGGATCTCATGTCGATCTCAGTCCCTTCAATGTACGTAACTGGACATAAGCAACAAAAACTCCGATCCTGAATCCGGGTCATGCGTTTAGCGAACGGATTCCATTTTTCTCTCTAACCTAGTTTAGAGACGGAGAGCTATCCGGTCTTGTGTTAACCTCTTGGTAACTGTTATGTCTCGAGCCTCACAGCCCACTATATGCTCTCGCCTTTGTGCATGGTCTTGTATATTTATATTTATTAGGAAATCTTTCTCAAAATCTCATAGAAATGTTTCAATTATGGCTGGAAATTCCTGCTGGGGTCACTTTATCATTCTTCTTAAATCATAAGTAGGGCTGTGATTTAAACCTGTCCAAAGTGTTTAGTTGAGTTTGACCACCTATTTATTTCTATGTTCTCCAACCACAGAGTTAATGAATCATGTCTCTCTCTCTTGATTTCTTTTATGTAACACTTCCATTGGCTGGAATATTTTAAAGAAGAAATTATAACGTAAAAATTTTGTCTGTTCTTATCATTACGATCAATGGATCTTTCATATATGTCTATCCGGTTGCAGTGAAAATAGCCTGCGACACTATTAATAAAGCATTGTGTGAATTATTTTAATGTCAATAATAAAAATTTCTGTTATCTTTCATTCACTATAAATAAAACCACTTAGTATTGTTTTTCTTTTGTGACATACGTATGTACATCTGATCATTATATATGTAAAAATTCCTTTTCGTGGTCTCTTCTCTCCCTGACCACTGGGCATACATTAAGATTAAATTCTAGTGAGGTTTGGGGAGTAAGTCGCTTAGTAGCAATCTAGAGGAGTAGGTGAGGTTCGAACCCCTTCTATCTGCATCTCTAGATTAGGTTAAAGCAGCTCTACTTTTCTTACCATTACAGTTTTTTTGTATAATCTGGTGTCCCAAGTGTGGCCTTACTGTTTAGAGTTAGACCCTGAGATATAATAATAGAAATTTCATGATCAGAATAATTTTTTTTTATGTTTTCCTTTTGAAAATAAATATAGTAAATGACAGAAGTTTATATATATTTCTTTTGCACTTTCTGTGTTTGCTATCAGTTGTACAGTTTACAAGATGTGAAATCAATCAGTTCAGTTGAAAATTAAAACCAAATCAGATATTAATGTATTTTTCTTTCATTTGCTAGGAAGGGAGACAGAGTGATCAAACATTGAGCAGAGAAAAGATGGGTTCAAGTAGAATTTTTTTACCCCCCCCCAGCAGTAGTAATCATATTTTATTGAAGTGTATATCAAATACACATAGTAATAGTCACATATATTACACACAGAACAGGGTAGTAAATAAGTAAATAAACACGGATAGGGGAGGAACTATGCATAGGATAAGAGATAGATAGAAAGCTGGCAGGTTAAAAAAGGACAACAGTTGCAGGAATGGTTGGGAGAGTGAAGCAAATTTTTGAAAAGTAAAAGTACAAAAATAAAAATAATTTTAAAGACAGCACTAAAAATAAGAGCAAACCAAATATTTTTAAAATTTCTTTTATCTGTTCTTTTTCACTAGAAAATATGTATAGCCCAGAAAGAGACATGGATTCACTAGGACTACAGTAAAACAAAGGAGACACAGATATGTCACTTTCAGAAAAGATATGGGAAGACCAAACGCCAATTATATTGACTGGAGACATAGATACACCAGAACCACAATGGGTATGAAAATTGATGGAAACTATGTTAAAAAGAATAGAAGATTGCAAAGAAGAATGTAGACAATATAGAGCAGAAACGAAACAAGAGAATCAGCCAAGAAATTAGAATCTTCAAAATGTGAATAAAGAAATTACTCAATGTGAAAATAAAGAAATCATAAAAATCATGGAAAAAACAGACATCCCAATGGTGGAAAGATCAAAACTTTTCATGGTGACATAGATAAAAACCCCATGGTGCACTTGCAGAGTTTACAAGAGCTGTTCATGTTCCACAGACTCAGAGAAAATTAAAACTATCGATTGCAGTTAACCATTTGCAGGGATTGGCCTGGGAGTGGTGGACAGCCAGAAACAACAAACCAACTATATTCAGAAAATACTGTGTGGCCTTGCTCAGAATTTTCTGGGGTAAGAAGAGGCAAAACAAGATATTTTACCGGATATCACAGGACAAAATATGACAATCACAAGAGAGAAACTTATACTCAGTTTTTCGTTTGTCAAGCATCAATGTTGAAGTCACTAGAAGTGTTCTGATTGTCTGAAGGGCAGATCATTAGGACTATAAGGGACAATATTCCCTGCCACATACAGAAACTGATGTTGTCCTGTCGAAACTATGGGATAGAACAATTGGTAGAATTCTTAAACGCTGTGGATTTCAGTAATTTGCAACAGAATCTTCAGGAAAAAGGGACAAGCATGGCAACAATTATCTATGAGGAGGTGAAGCCCCATCACTGGTCTCCATACCAAGTTTGTCCAAAAATTGAAGTATTACTAGAAGATTTCCCAGTAATTGGTTTACTGGACACAGGCAGTCAAGTGTCACTGGTATCAAAAGAATGGTATGATGGTATAGAAAAATAAAGACTCTACCAACTTTGCCCACGCTGTCCACTCAAGCAAGGTTAGCAAATGACAAAAGGGCTAAAATGGAAACCCATCGAGTGTGGCTTGACATAGAAATAGGATCTACCAGAGTAAGTCATCCATTTTTGATAATGGCAGGACTTATACAAGATGCCCTATTAGGATCCGATTTTATGGGTGAACATCAATCAGAGATAAACTATGCTAAGAAGATTTTCCAGTTTTATGAAGGAGTAGCATTTGGTAGTCAAACAAATTATTATGCTACCAAAGTAGGATGCATACAAGAGATAGTTGACTTGGGATCAATAGAAGAAAAAATAAAGTAGTCATCACTTGACCTTGAGATGGATAAAATGAAACTAAGAACAAGGCTATCAGAAAATGCAAGGGCATTTTCAATAGTACCGGGAATTATAAAATGATATGTGCATAGGATACAAGTCAAGGAAAAGACCTATGTCCACACAAGGACATATCCTTTCCCTTATCAGTATAAGGAAGAAGTGGAAACCCAATTAAAAAGCATGATAGAAGGGGGCATTATAGAAAAAAGTTCATCACCTTACAACAGCCCTATCATACCAGTTAAAAAGAAATGGATCTATACAAGTGTGTCTGGATGTGAGAAAATTGAATAGCATTACTATCCCTAAAAGAGACATACATTCTCCCCTTCAGGATGTTTTTGCTCATCTCGCCAATAAAAAAAATTTCACTACACTCGACTTAACATGGAGTTATGGGCAAATAGCTCTGGATCCATAAGACAGGAAATATATGGCATTCAGATATGAAAGGCACACATATGTATTGAAGTGGATGCCATTTGGCTAAATCAACGGTGGTGCGAGATTAATAGGTGCCTAGATCAGGCCCTATCAGAAGAACTAAAGAAACACATGGTATGCTATGTCGATGATGTGGTCATCACTTCCACAGATATAGCGGAACACTTGTTACATTTTAAAAAATTCCTCAAGGAATGCATAACAAAGAACATTACAATAAATTTTACTAAAAGTTATTTCGCTCTACAGGAGATTACCTGTCTGGGACATTTAGTTAATGGCAAGGAATCTTACCCCACCCAGACAAGATAGCAGCCATTAAGAATTTTCCCACACCAACTAATCATAAACAAATATGGTCATTTATGGACATATGCAATTTTTACCATAAACTCTATAAAAGCTTTGCACAAGATGCATCATTATTACTCGATCTCTTAAAAAAGGACCGCTGTTGGAAATGGTCGATAGAACATGAGCAGGATTTCAAAAAGATTAAGAAAAAAATTCTGTGAACTATGATATTGCATCATCCTGACTTCACTTGCCCTTTTTACTTATAAACTGACAGTAGCAAAAAGGGTTTGGGGGTAGTGTTGTTTCAAATTGATGATCAGAACACACATAAAGTGCTCTATTTTTGAAGTTGAACCCTTCATTGGGCAGAAGCCAATTACACCATGACGGAACAAGAAACTCTGGCTATAGTATGGGCATGCCAGAGGTTTAAACAGTTTTATTAGGTTTGGAAGTAATCATCATCACCAACCACAGATGTCTTGAGTTCCTAAATAGAGGATATCTCATCAATTACCATCTTATCACATGGAGTCTGTTTTTACAACAATTTAATTATAACGTAATGTATTGCCCTGGAACAGAGAACATAATAGCAGACATCTTGAGCTGTCACCCAGTATAAGTACAGCAACACAACTTGGTAGCAGAATAAATGTGTATAGCAAAAATGTCCATTGGTATGGATGACTTAATAGAACCTGATTTGAAAAATTTGGCCAAGTTGCAAAGAATGGACATAAAATATGGACATATCATTGAAAGCCTAGAGAAAGGGTGAGTACTAGGATGGAAGACACCTTACCGGATCAAAGGTAATATCTTGATGTATCGAATACGCTATTTAGCAAACCCTTGGAAAATTCTAATACCACGGGAAATTAGAGGGTGGCTCATTGAACATGTGCACAAATTATGTGGACACTATGGCCCCCGAAAAACTGAGAGTGCCATCCACCATCAGTTCCATTGGGAAGCAATGTACTCTATTATAATGACCAAACTTAAAGAATGCCAGATCTGTGTTCAGAGTAAACACCCTAACCAGTCTTGGATGGGAACAGTTACTTCAATACTACCTACAGGTCCAAATGAGCTTTTGATAGTGGATCACTATGGAACTTACCTGCTTTTAACTGCTTTAAATTTCTTTTTGTGACATATGGCATATTTTCGAAGTATGTATCAGCATACCCCATATGGCAGGCAGACTAACATAGTGCACTTAAGGCTCTGCAATCAAAGCAGTTTGTTGTAATAGGCAATCCAAAAACCATTCTCTCAAACCATGGGTCAGCATTCACATCTCGACATGGAGAGAAGGGATGCACCAACAGGGAGTTAAACATATTTTAACATCAATAAGAAATCCTCAGTCTAATCCCTGTGAGAGAGTCATGAGACAGCTGAACCGATCAATCTGTACTTACTTGGGAAACAACCATAAAAACTGGGTTAACCAAACACCCAGATTGGTAAAACATTTAAAGCAGAACATAAACGAATCTACAAGTTTTTCCTCAATGAGACTGCATTTTGGAATACAAGACCCGGGATATATAAAAACACTATTGCTACTAGAGCAAGAAATAGTTGACCATGATAGAGATCAAGCTAATGCTAGAAGGTGACTGGAACAGATGGCACAAAAGAGAATTACAAAAAACCAAACATAAGACATACCATTTCCAAACTGGGGAACAGGTATGGGTACGCACACCGCATACAAGCAAACCATCACGGGGAAAATACAAGAAATTTTTCCCTCTATATGAAGGAACTTTCATTATAAAAAGGAAATTGGGAGAAAATGCTTTTCTATTGGAAAATGACAAAGGAACCACAGGGCCATTTCATGCAAAGTCATTAAAGCCATATCAGGGCATAATGAAGAGACCGCAGAGAAGACCTAATAACAAGGCCCAGAGAGGAAGGTCCATTGAAAAGAAAATAGTTTAAATAGAGTGTTCCACTCAAAAGTAATTTTTTGACAAGAACCCCAAGGTACCACTGTGACACATCATATGGACAATAAAATCATATTATAGGCTTTCAGTTTTTTTTTGTGTGTGTATGTTTTGTAAATATTGGCATTGTTATAATACATTAATCAATATTATCATATACTTCTCATTAATATATATATATATATATTCTTTTTTATATGTATATATAATTTATATATCAGTATTATGATAAACTTTTAGTTTTTTTTTATTAATATAATCTATTTATCATTATTATTATAAACTTTCAGTTTGTCTTTATATAATGCACATATCAGTATTATGATAATCTTTCAGTTTTTTTTTATTAATATAGTATGATTATAAACTTTCAGTTTGTTTTCATAAAATACACATATCAGTATTATTTCATGTAAATACACTAATATTCCGTATAATAGGAGCGCTCTTTCCAGATCACTCTGCTTCTCTCGGCAAAACCGTAGCTTTAGTCATTTTTTTTTATTTGTTTTTTTTAATGGGTTCTAGGAATATGAAGCTGTGCATATATATATATATATATATATATATATATATATATATATATATATATATATATATATATATATATATATATATATATATATATATATATATATATATATATATTTATATATATTTGCTGGCTTCACCATTCACTGTGGTCTAACTAAGACCCTAAGTCCAACAACAGTGACAACAGTGAATGTATGTTTCTTTTTCAAACTAAATTTATCGTTTTCTCAAATAGTTGACTAAATTAAAGAAGGAATTGTGTTAAAGAGAAAAGATTTAATAAAATAAAATATAGAAAGTTAAAATTATATTTGCAACTATTTTTAAAAATATATTTGGTAGAATTCGATAAGATAAAAATTTTCTTAATTAAATAGAATCTATTAAGAAAGGGAATTAATAAATAAAACTTTTTCTGAATTAGATAATAAAATAAAATATAGAAAGTTAAAATTATATTTACAACTATTTTTAAAAATATATTTGGTAGAATTCAATAAGATAAAAATTTTCTTAATTAAATAGAATCCACTAAGAAAGAGAATTAATAAATAAAACATTTTCTGAATTAGATAAAAAAAATAGATAACAGGAAAAATTTGAAACAATGGGCATAATTTGCTACTAATTAGCAGATTAAAAACATAATGGAAAAAAGGGTATAAATAACTAACTTTTCTTTTGTTCTTGGTTTTATGCTTGCAGGTAACCAGTGCTGCAGGTCAGTGAGAAAATCTTAAGAATTTTGTTGGAAGAAATTTTGCTGAAAAATTAGACAATATAGCAAACTCTTGCTTGCTGTACTTTCTTCAAGCTGCACTCTATTTTTTCAGCGTATAAATAAAAATCCAGAAATGTGTTGCTCTGCAAAAATGTGGGGGTAACCACTTTGCCTTCACTTTCCTGTGCCATTCCTGAGGCCGGAGTTCTAATCATGTAAGCCAGCCAGAGAACTAAAGTGTCTGGTCTGTATCTGTAAAAAAAATCTGCCCTCAAAAACATGGAAAAACAAATTTGAAGAACCAGGAAAACCTGTGGGAAACATCTAATGAACTTATTATGACTCACCCATCTAGTTACCAGTAACGTTCCCATAAATTATTAAAATATCTTTGTAATTTGCAAATTCAATCTATATTTATGTTTTTTTTTATATATATGTTTTTTTTAATCTACATATTTATATCTTGTAAAATGGTATTTCATTAATTGCTTTTTTTATATATATCGTAATGGGTGGGGTTTATTATATATATATATATATATATATATATATATAATAAACCCATTAATATATATATATATATATATATATATATATATATACATAATGGCAGTGATAGCTTTTATAAATTTAATTGAAAATTACTTCATTTAACTTTCCACCATTATACTTCAGTAATTAAGTTATTTATTTTATATAGATGTTTTGGAAAGAAAAGGAAGCAAATCATAGAAAGTGCAAAACTCTATTTTAAAATCAAGATTTAAATTGCTAAATATTCTATTATAAAACTTTCCAAACTTTACCTTAGTATATATATATATATATATATATATATATATATATATAAGGAGGATCTTTATATATATATATATATATATATATATATATATAAGAAAGATCCTTATCAAATGCTTGTATATTTTAGTCAATGAAGGGTTACAAATTTAAAGTTATATTTTAAAGAGTGTGAAATAAAATGTTTGCATTTATAATTTAGTAATAAGAGAGAGTACATTTTGACAATATGTATTAAAAATATTAAACAGCATTGATTCTGGGGTGTGTTGGTTAAACTTCAACTAAATCAATAAAATATCCGCCCTCTTGTTTTAGTGATCTGAATTTTATAAAAGGGAAGTTACTATTTTTCTGTGGGTTTTCAGTGATAGTTGAGCTTTCTTAATATATATATATATATATATATATATATATATATATATATATATATATATATATATATATATATATATATATATATATATATATATATATATATATATATATATATATATATATGTATTAGAGGGGTTTTTCTTTAAATTTAAAGGTTATTGACTGTATTTATATGACATCATGCCTCGGGTGATCTACTGGGCCGCTCAGCATATATATTACAGTGCTTCTTTTTCCAAGTTTGCTTAGGTTAACATACCTACATTCGGACCTTCTGAAAATAAATAAATTGTTCTGAATCTCATGTCGATCTCAGCCCCTTCATTGTACGTAACTGGACATAAGCAATAAAAACTGATCCTGAATCCGGGTCACGCGTTTAGCGAACGGATTCCATTTTTCTCTATAACCTAGTTTAGAGACAGAGATCTATCCGGTCTTGTGTTAACCTCTTGGTAACTGTTATGTCTCAAGCCTCACAGCCCACTATATGCTCTCACCTTTGTGCATGGTCTTGTATATTTATATTTATTAGAAAATCTTTCTCAAAATCTTATAGAAATGTTTCAATTATGGCTGGAAATTCCTGCTGGGGTCACTTTATCATTCTTCTTAAATCAAAAGTAGGGCTGTGATTTAAACCTGTCCAAAGTGTTTAGTTGAGTTTGACCACCTATTTATTTCTATGTTTTCCAACCACATAGTTAATGAATCATGTCTCTCTCTCTCTCTTGAATTCTTTTATGTAACACTTCCATTGGCTGGAATATTTTAAAGAAGAAATAATAACGTAAAATTTTGTCTGTTCTTATCATTACGATCAATGGATCTTTCATATGTGTCTATCCGGTTGCAGTGAAAATAGCCTGTGACACTATTAATAAAGCATTGTGTGAATTATTTTAATGTCAATCATAAATATTTCTGTTATCTTTCATTCACTATAAATAAAACCACTTAGTATTGTTTTTCTTTTGTGACATACATATGTACATCTGATCATTATATATGTAAAAATTCCTTTTTGTTGTCTCCTCTCCCTGACCACCAGGCATACATTAATATTAAATTCTAGTGAGGTTCGAGGAGTAAATCGCTTAGTAGCAATCTAGAGGAGTAAATGAGGTTCAAACCCCTTCTATCTGCATCTCTAGGTTAGGTTAAAGCAGCTCTAATTTTCTTACTGTTACAATATATATATATATATATATATATATATAGTAACAGTAAGAAAATTAAATATATATATATATATATATATATTTACAAAACTTTGTATAAAAAATACTAGAAAAATTCTTTCACAAAAAACTTATTTTAAAAACTAAAACCATACATACATTGTCATTATATAGTAAAATATATCAAAAAAAAAACAATAAAAATATACTATTATATATGGACACACCAAAAAAAACTATATATATTCTACTATATATTTTTTACTATATATATATCTTATACATTTATATTTTTTTATATTTATTCCACTTCGTGCTAGTCCACCTATAAAATAATTATTTAGGAAAGAAAAAAAAACAAATCCCTAGGAAAACAGGTAATTCAAAACTGTGATAGTACTTATATTGATATTCATCCCATGAGGATGTAATGTCCTAAATTTAAAAATAAAAAAAAACTCTCCTTTTGTTTTCTTTCTCTTATGGCAAAAAAAATACCTTCCAATATAACCACTCTTAAATCATCAATCAAGTGATCAGGTAATTTGAAATGTTTAGAAACTGGTCTATCTTCATTTTTTATGTAAAACATCAAACCTATGGTTGGCCATTCTAATATGTACACTGTTTTCTGACTCACCTATGTAACGACTCAAGCATCTATTACATTCTATTAAATATACCAAGTTTATACTTTTATAATTGACATAGTTGGGGATATACCATTTAAAACTATGAATGGTATCTCCCTGAACCATCTTTGTAACAATAAAATGTGTGCGTGTAAAACATCCTTTATCCTCACATGAAAAACATCCCTATCTTCACACAAAATTAATACCTAAAATTGTCTTTACAAGTCTATCCCTAAGTGTCCTATGTCTATGATATACAACTTTAGATGGATAGGGAACAACAAATCTTAGATAATATGTGGAATTTAATATTTTAAAATGTTTCCATAATATTTGGTTAATATTAGGTAAATCATCATTGAAGGTAAGAACCAGTGGTGTATTTATCAACTAACGGTTTTATTTTAGATAGAAGAAGTTCCTTCCTGTCAACTCCTAAAGATTTTACCATTAATTTATCTAGCAGTCCTTTAGAATATTTTATATTGATAAATTTATTATACAAAACCTTGTTATTTTGCTGAAAATTCCCTGATTACATAGTACAATATTTCTTAAACTTAGGCAATTGTTTGACAAGTTAATAAGATACAGGCAGCACATTGATAATTTTGTATTTTTCATTGATAATAATATTGTTCCTAAATGTCTGAAAATCACAATTAATTCTAACATAGATTATCTTCTGGGGGGAACAAACATCTAATCAAACTAATATATGTACTTAAAGATTCTTTTTTGGATTAAGATACTTGAACAACAAATTATAGATTGTTGTATTCACAATGTCATGAAATTGGATGAACAAAAATTATTACAAGAATGGGTTTATTCTAAAGCAAAGATATTGGTAACAAAATTTCATAAAAAAATAAGTAATTGGTTTTAAAATGTAAGTGATTTTTCTGGGAAGTCAAGTTACTTTTTTAGAGAAAATAACTATTATATATTTGGTAAGTTTTTTGATGTTTCAAAGGTTTCTAGATTTAAAACAGTATGTTGTCCAATCATTTTCAGATTCAGCTGGTAGTGTTGTAGGGTCATCAAAGAAACCATTCAATTTACCTAGTAGTGCTGATGTACCTGTGACTCGTGTGTCTACTAATTCTTTCATGTGTAATTATAATCTTCTGGAACATCAACAGTTCAATGCATCTAATGAGATATTGGTAAATCTAGTTAAAAAGAAAGACAGCAATATTAATATTTTATCTGATGTAATACTTAGTGATGCAGAATGTTCATTATTGCATAAGGGTTTATATTTTTGCCCAACAGTCCGATCATATTACCAAAAAAATGAATTAAAAATCCATCAGGATTTGGATAATATTGTTAGGCGACTTAGATTAAGATAATTTTTTTGAATTAATGAATGCAATATCATTAATAAAATATATCTGATTGGATACATCCACAGCAGAGAAACATTTTACTTGATACATATATTGATAAGGTGTATCAGGATATTATTAAAACAATTCAGCAGGAGCAACACAAGAAATATAAGAGCAGTTTAATGAGTGTTCAATTTTTTGATCTCGAGTTAACTAAAAACAAAAATAAACTGGATTAATATATGATTATTAAACCAATAGCAAAAGGAAGATATATTCTTTATACATCAAAAGTACCAATGTCACATAAAATGGTAGGTTGAAAATCCTTTTTATTTACAAATGATAATCTTTATAAATATTCATTGGATAAAACGAAAAATATTGAAATTTATTATAATGAATTATTAAATGTTGGATATAGTTATGCTTATGTTTATTATAATGTTAAAAATTTTATTTCTAAATATAAAAATAATATTAATAAGAATGTTAATTCTTCTGATAAAAAAAATTGGATATCAATACCATATATTTCAATTCAACAGGTAAGTTTCATTAAGAAAAATTATCAAAGCATATTTGACATTGCATTTTATGCACCACCAACATTTAATAAATTAATAAATAACTCAAAAGGTAAAACCTTATTGACAATTAAAAATTGTATCATTTACAAATGGACATGTCTGTGTGGCAGTGGAATATAGGTAAGTCGAGATGCACATTGGAAAAAAGAACAAATGAGCACTTGTTTTATTAAAAAGGTTTCAAAATACAAAACAAAATTTTAAAAATAATGATAATTTATCACCTTCCATTTTTTATGACCATAATAAATCATGTATATATGGTTTTGATTTTAATTGTAGTAACACCAAAATATTAGAAACTGAAAGAAATAATAATAAATAAAAATTAAGGAAGCTATGTTAATATATAAATACAAGCAAGATTTAATTAATAGGCAGGCAGAAAACATTAAGATCACAAAATTATGGGAAAGTTCACATCATGGAATTATGGGAAAATTGACCTTTCAAAGTATTAGTTGACAAAAACTACAAGGATTATTGAAGCACTCATAAGGACGTTTATATATATTTAGAAAACTTTTAAGTACTGTATTTTTTAAAATTTATTTATAAATTTACATTTATTATTATTATTATTATTATTATTATTATTATTATTATTATTATTATTATTATTATCATTATTATTATTAATATTATTAATATTATCATCATCATCATCATCATCATTATTATTATTATTATTATTATTATTATTATTATTAAGCCAATAAACATCACATGACCACCATATCTTATGCTTGGGTATAACTGTTGTTAAAACAGGCAAAACTCACTATATATATTGCCACACACAGCAAGATAGAGTAATCAATGGATACCAGAAGGCTTGTGTATAAAATCCCCATCTAGTGCCTACTCATCCAATATCCCCAGAGTAGTTTCTGGATTATGGCCTTCATCAGTTAGAAGCCTTGGATCTTAGAGCACTGCAACTAGATCTTAGGATCAAATGCAACTCTCCAGCAACAACTTTTTATCTCCATTTAACTACAAAACTATGAGTCTTAAACTGAAAACACTTTAATGTTTTCAATCCTAGCCCATCAGCTTATATAGTCATATGGGTCTGAACCCAGTTCAGTACCCATACATTTTGGGGTATTTGGTTCCTTAATAAGCCTAGCCACCACTATCCTCTTAGGCATGATTGGTTTTAAGGCAATAAACATCACATGACCACCATCTCTTAATCCTATCTGTATGCTTGTGTAAGTGTTTTATGTAAATGTACAAATGCAGAGAGACGATGAAAGTAGAAATTTATTATAGTAAAAAATAACTTTAAGGTAATCAGTAATCTCAATTATTGGGAGGTAAAGGAATGAATAAGAATTATAATTAGAATTAGATCTTTTTTTAAATATTCCTATTTTTGTGATTTAACTAAATTTTCTCTATTTCTCACTTGTTTTTAAGATTATAGGCATAAATTTTATGTTATATATAATGTGCAAGAATATGCATATCTCCAGTGGTTATTTGTGAAATTTAAATTTTCCATGACCTGAAATGTCTATGCACATACTAAATGTTTCAATATCTATATATCGTATTATGTACTTCTAACAATTGAGTTTAAATTCATTTTTGGAGGAAGGGGGGAAAATTATATTTGTTGTTGTTATCATTAAATGTAACTAATATATTGATTTTGATATATATTTTTCTAAGTATATTAATTATTAATAACAAAATTCAATTCTTTGATTAAACAAGTTTATAGTTTTTTAAGGTCGATTATTTTATTTTATTTTTTTTCCCATATGTCATAGCATCCATTGGGAGGTGAACCCGCAACAACTGTCTGCAACCAACTGCTTTCTAGGTCGATTATTTTTTTTCTAAAATAACTTAGTCAGCATCACCATCACCAATGGATTCCAGTCAAGTTTAAATATTATGTTTATTGTTGCTGTTATTATCATTAAAGATGACCAAGATTTATCAATTATTAGATGATTTTTCTGTTGATATTGAAACGGTATGAATTGGTCATCATACATTTCACCTATTCTATAAAATAATAGCGTTCATTTCCCTAGTTCAAATCCTAAAGGTCCACACATATATAACAATATTCTTGGGAATTTAACATGTATAAAACATATATTTACACATATATGTGTGTAATTGTATATGCACACACATCTGCTACAATTGTATATATATTTTGTAATATTTTTATTTGCTAAAAATTGTATATTCACATCTGATTGATATTATCATTATATAATGACACACCTTATAATTTTATAAATATTCATCTTATGATTTTAAATAATTAAATTGGTTTTAAGCTGGGAAAATTGTATTATATAAGAACATAATTCTCTAAAGTATTTCAAACTGTCTTTGAAGTTACCCAATTACTTAATCATGTAAGCAATTAAAAACAAATGTAGATTTCTCATGTCTATGAAAAAATGTTAGCATCTTAAATCTCTTTCAGAAAAAGAAAAGGAGAAGCAATTCAATGTTTAAAGAAAAAAAGAACTTTATCAAGCTTATGAGACACCGCCGGTACAAATCCAGATTTTATGATTCTTAATAAAATAAAAATGGGACAATTAAACCTGCAATAAAATCAGCTGAACTTGAATCTTGGTGAAATAAAAAAGGAACAATTAGTAACATTGAACCTGAAATCAATCTAACCAATTCATTTGAAGTGAATGAAATTAAGACTTCTTAAGTTTTAAAGTCCAAAAATAAAGTTGTGAATGAATTGTAAGAGGGGGGTTAAAGAAATATAAAAGGCCAGTTGAAAAGAAATCGTGATCCATTTTGCTTTTGCTCTCATGATCATTCATATCCAGGCAGTGTGCCTCTATTTTAGTATGCAAACCATTGGCTAAAGAGACTGTCATTGCCACCTTCCTCAGCGTCTAGAACTGTTATGAAGACCAGAGACCCAAACCACAGCCTTACTGAAATAATAGCCCATCAATGAACCAGCTCAGATAAATCAGACCATGCATGTGTATTTCATACTATCAAGCTGCAAGCCTTCAGATAAATAATCGGTAACAACTTCTCAAACCAAGCTAAACAAAAGCTATAGCAATCTATAAATCTTTCCTAAAGCTAGCTATATAATATAAATAATGTGCACAAACTCTTAAATTACAATCTTATAAATTAATCAAACTATGTTTAAAAAAAAGTGTATTCTCTCTTAAATTAATTGACTGCATAAGTTCAACGTTTCTCAACCTGTATAATTTTAAAATGTTTTAAAAGTTAAAATGTAAATCTTGCCTGATCTCAAACTCTTAAATCTTTTTAAATTCAACTTATAAAAGCTTATTTGCCTTATTATTTTCTCTATTTACGTCTATACTTTTGCATCTATATATACATATTTTGTTAAAATGCATTCATTGATTTATGTTTTGCCTTCAGAGCAGATATTATTAATTATTATAAACTTAAAGAGATGTTTTGTTCTCAAGTAAAGTAATGTATGCCATTTGGCATATTTATATATCTCTGGTCTAAAACCTACTTTGATGCATTATTTGAGCTGCTATGTTTAACTTAATATCACACATGTTGCTTATTAAAAGGTATGTTTAGTTAAATAAGGGAGAGTGATAATTTAAGTCATATTCAGTAGTTAGCCAAGTTTAAGCGTCAGATATGCTTTAGACCCCATTAATCTATTTTCATAGAATATGTAGTTCATTAATAAACTAGATCAATTTTAATAAAGTCATCTTTAGCACCATTTCAGTGCTTATTTAACTAACTGGCATAAGGTAGTTTGCAGAAGAAACTATAGATTCCGCGCTTTACTAATTGTAATAATTAATATTTAGAAAGTGTTGTGAATAGGTTTTTACGAAGCTCTGAGGTGCATTCTGCCTTGCTATCATATAATTATTAAGATAAGATTAGGTTTTAAGGGCTATCTTATCATCCCTAGTTCGGACAGCCCTCTCTCTTGAATGAGATCATGATTTTAAGGGTCATTCCCATTACCTCCTTTAAAACTGGAACACCGGAACACCGAATCCAGCATCATATATTATGGCTGTTCAATCATCTGAAGTAAAAGTTCACATATAGCAGGCGAGCAGTATCTGAGAACTGAGTAAATGTTACTGAATCTCATGAGTAAAAGCACATTCAAGCCGCATCTGATGTAATTTGCATAGCGCCATAGCCTCAGAAGCTATGCTACAAAATAACAGCTCATCTGCTGTTAGATTAATTGTTCAGCATTGATCTGAACCTAAGATCTAATTTATCTAAGAATACCTACATAAAGAGCACATTGATTGCTCATCATGTAATGATAAATTTAAGTACACGTTGTATAAAGTTGCCACTCTCTTAAAATTTAATATTTAACAAACTGAGTAGGAATGGCAGAACATAATTTAGGCACCAGTGTAGACATAAAATAATTATTAATGTATAAACGATATAATAAATAATGATTGTTAAGTGCAATTGATTACAGAACGTGTAGTTCATATTTTCACCATCCCACCTGTGAGTGGAATATGCAGTATCTTTAATTGTTATTGTTTGTGTTTTGTTGATATTAAATAATTTTAAAGCATATTAACGTCTGCAGTATTATTCACTTTGTTTATATTAAGTTGTAAAGCATTTAGTTAATTATCCCCGAGTCTCTCGTTTTACCCTTTGCTATTGTCAGCACGAAAATTAAGAGATTACGAGTGTGACCTCATATATGTCATTCATAAGGTAGTAAGTCAGGGAGGGTTGGTGAAGGAGCTGAGGTGCAGTCAGATTTGGTCTCAAACCCTCATCTAGATCAGCCTTGGTATAATTTACCAAAACTCTGGATTTTGTTGTGTGAATGTTCAAATATGACTGTTACAATATTAATAAATCACTTATGGTAAAATTTGTTTCTTTTTGGATTAAATAGGTTTATATATAATTTTCCAAGTTTGATTAATTTTCTTATGGAAATTAGCCTAGTAACAATCATTACAGGTATATTCTAATGATAAAACAGTTTAAAAATGTGATGGTGTAATAAATAATTAGAGATATAAAGATATAAAATATGACTTTAAAAGGTTAGGCATATTACTCTATTATCATCTGAATATCCATTGAACTACTGAAGGTTGTTATATTATTTATTGGTGTATACTATAACATTATTTATCAATGCTAAATTAATAACAGATGTGACTTATTTTGGTTGTGATGTTATGTATAGAGCTGTTCTTAGGAATATCATCACCATCATCATCATCATCATCATGTTTATTATTAAACTAATGATGAATAGACTAAATGGCTGTACAGATTATGTTTTTCCTGAAGTTTGTTTGCTTGTGAGCAAGCTTAGGGGTGTGACAACCATTAATGACTTATAAAAATTTATATGATCTATAAAGACTTGTAATATTGAGTGATGAAATATGGTCTAAAAAACTTATGATGTTGATTTGTTAAGTAGGATCTATGAAACCAATGAGGTTGATTGATTAAATATCAACTCTCATATATCCATCTATCCATTTGTCTTAGGTCATTCCAGTACAGGAATTTATTTGTTCTTTTAACAACTCACTAGATTACATATAAGACTATGATAGTCAATTGTGAATTAATGATGATCATGTATTGGTGACCATCACTATAAAATTGCACTCAATTTGATCTCAACCACATTAGAGGTAAAATATGCATTTTGTGCAACATTAATTTTAAACTATTCCATTATGAGAATTTATATAAGAATTTGTCTTAGAATTGGTATAAAAATTTGTCAGTGAGTTTGTGTAAAAAATTGTCTGCACATTTGTGGGGTGCTGAGGATGATTTAACCTCAACACACATGTGTAAACTGTATACTGATATAAATGTTAAAACTATATACCGTTATAAATAGTGCATCAACTAAGGCTAGATAATTACCATTATAAGTGACATACCAACTCAGGTTCAAACTATTTACCATTAGAAATGAAAATCCAATATTATTTTTTCTAGGTTTAAATATCCTAGTGGTGCCCTAGCAAGACAAATAGGGGTAAGGATGGGATATCTAGTGGTACAATTGTCTTTTCCAACTGAGAGATTGATGGACATTATCTATTGATTGTCAAATAATTTGATATTAACCTATAATCAGTTATAAATAACATGAACATAAAATAAATGGCTACTGTTATAGTATATATAATGATAAACGAAATGGAAATAAAACCAACTGATGCAGTTCATTAAAAATACTGGATGTAAATTTCTTCTGTGTGCCAATTTCTGAATAAAGAACAAACTAAGGGCAAAAAATCTCACATATATAGATAATTTGAAGTAAAAAATAAAGTACTCTGAAAAAAATTGATGATTATTTATATTTAACAATAAACTTGCTTTGGATCAATTAAAAATATGTTAAAGAAAATGTAATAAACTTGCATTTTATGAAAAAGGTAATACAATTTATTTAATGTAAGAGGGAGCTAGAAATTAATTTGGTAATTTTTTATTAAAATTTATAAATATAAGTTATAGAGTTTTTTTTTTTTTTTAAAAAAATCATTTTTTAAATTAAATGTTTTAGTGTGTTTATGCAGGTAATGAAAGTAAAGAAAGTGATATTCCTATGTAATACACTAGATTGTTGTTGAAAATTGGGAAAAGCTTAAAATATTTTAAATTTTCAATGTTTATTTTTTTGGGAAAAAATAATTTGAAAGCTTTGATAATAGATTCTTTGTTATGACATTCTTTCAATCTTTATTTTCTTTGGCAATAAAAAGACTGCTTCCAGAAATACAATCTTTTTTTTTTCTAATTTTATAAAACTTTTAATATAATACTGTTGGAATTTAAAAAACATACTACATTGATTGTTAGAAAAAAAATGTTTGAACTATATATGTTTCCACAAACTCCTGCATAATGGTGTAAATTGATAAACTCTGGAGATGATTAAATATATATATATATATATATATATTGTACCAACCAGCGATATCTTAGGGTTTATACGATTTATATGTTTCATATTTGGTGACCAACTTATGTTTGATTGCCTCATTCAAATGCATTAGATCATTTTATCGGGCGCAATTATATTTTCCTGGTCACGCAACCCCGCTTAATGTAACTAAACTTGAAAAATAATTGAGAACAGAAGCACCACAATTCTATACAAGAACCCACCGTCCTACCCCCACCCCTATCTTTATTAGTTCCTATTATAAAATTATTTGCTACAGATGGAGATTTGTTTTTTTCTAATACAGCAACAGTTATTTATTTGGTAATGTAATAATTGTTTAATTTAAATAATTTAATAAATGACCACCTTAAATAGACAACAATGCAAGTTATATTATTATGATTTATTAAATTATAATTATGATTATATAAATAGAGAATAACATGAAAAAAAAAGAGAATAACAATATAAAACAAATAAATTCAAATAGCTATTAAATGATGTTGTTTTCTAAGTTTCCGAGATTTTTGATATGATCAATTATATGATAATAATAAGTGCAATGCCATGGAAGACCAGTGCCATTTTTTTTCTTTTACCTTTTTAATGTTATGGACATGCTTTAAATTACATTTTTTTTGTATCGGGTAATAAAAGTTTTAAAAAATGTGTTGCTTAAAAAATTTAAGTTAAGCAGTGATTGATACTTACAAATTACTGGACTAACATTTTTTGATAATTAGTAGAAGAATAACATAGACTCAGAAGACAACCATTGAAGTAATGTCAGATGTATGTATGCTATGATTAAGATGTTAGTAATGAAAATAGATATATTAGTTAGAAATATGACTGAGAGAACATAGACAATATTAACAGCAATAACAAATTTACCACTAATAGAATAAATATCTATATTTCCATAGAAATATTTTTTTTATAGACAGATAAAAGAAGTGCTAATCTTGATATTAAATTAATATAATACTTCTGGTAAAAACAAACCTTATTTCTAAATGAATAGATAAGGTAAATCTTTTTCTGAAATAAGATAAAGCAGTAGAAAATCTAGAACTGAAGAAAAAGTAGAAGTATGTATAAAAAAACTTTTTTTTTAGTTTCCTCAATTGAATGAAAAATGTAAGGATTTCTAAAAAAAATTAAAAAGTATTTCTGCGTATATAATCAGTACAAAGTTAATCACATGAAATTCAAAATAACAATGGTGTGGGTGTTTTAATTTTTGACTGATCCAATTTTTGTCAGTATGACTTTTTGCTTATGTTATTACATTTTACTATGTATATATTATATATTCTAATGAAAATAACAAAAAAATCCAGTAAGATGCCACATGACCTTGTATTTACAAATGTTACATATAGAGGCTGTAAAACAAGCTCTTAACAAGCATTGAGAAGATCCCTTACCCCAGAGAGATATCTGCTACTGGCATTGTCAGTGAGGTGCTAGGATATTCAAGCATTAGATTAAAAATACCAGGACAAGCTCAGCACTTTATCTAATGTATAACTATTAAATAAAAAAATCTGAAATTTTTAGACATCCATATGTCTTTCAATCCAGCTATCTAACTTAAATATCCATATGGAACTGATCTGTATTCAGATGCACAATATATTAATAGCTTTAGCAATATAAAATTGACAAAGCCTTAATAGCAAAAAAATAAAATAACAACCAAAAAAAAATCAAGTTAGATGTCACATGACCTAATTTAACAAGGTTGTATTTACAAATGTTGTATATAGGGTTGCAAAATAAGCTCTTAATGATCTTTGAGAATATCTCTAAACACAGAGTGGTTTCTGCTATAGGTACCATCAGTGAGATGCTAAAATATTCAAGCTATTATTATATGGTGTATCTGAACTTGGTTCAGTTTTATATGGCTATTTAAATTAGATAGGTGGATTGGAAGGCATATGGAAATCTGAAAAATTCAGATTTTCTATTTAATAGCTATACATTAGATAAAGTGATGAGCTTTTCTTTGTATTTTTAATCTAATGCTTGAATATTCTAGCATCTCAGTGATGACACCAGTAGTAGAAACTGGTCTGGGATTGGGGATATTCTCAAAGCTTGTTAAGAGCTTATTTTGAAAGCTCTATATATAAAGCTCACAAAATAAGCTCTTAACAAGCTTTGAGAATATAACATGGTTGCAGAAAGGAGTTTACTATTAACTGAAAAAAGACCCTTTAATTCCTCTTGGAGTTCTTAAAGGAACCAAGCAGGGCAAATTCCTAATGTCCACTCCATACATTCTTGTCATTTCAAATATTATTACTATGTGATTACTCATATATTATACGAACATGGATGGGTTGCTCATCAACATGCATTAGACAGCGTAGTAAGTTTATTGGCTTTTTACCTCTGAGTTTAAAAATATTTCCCCCACTATATGCTATCATGACAGACAAAAATAAATTATGGTCTTTATTTCCAGGAGGCTGTAATGTCACCAACCAAGAGGTAGGGGGGTGCTAAGAATATGTTGATTGTGGACTCAGGCTGCCATTTGATGACAACTTTTTATTTAGGTACATACAACTGCAGATCACTTTCAAGTGAAGGAAGATTGCAAGATTTATAAGAAGAAATTTCTTATATTAAATGGGACATTATTGGATTTTGTGAAGTTAAAAGAAAACATGAAGAAACTATTGGTTTAAAAAGTGGACATATACTCTACTATAAAGGCACACATATTGAAAATACAAGTGGAATAGGATTCATTATAAATAAAAAAAATGGAAGAATAAGATTGAGGAGATTTATGGTGTATTGGACAGTGTGGCAAGATTAGTTTTACAGGTTAATAGCAGATACCAAATGCAAATAATTACGGTTTATGCCCCAACAATTTCTCATAGTGATGAAGTTATAGAAAATTTTTAAATGGATGTACAAAAAGCTTTTGATCAGAGTAAACAACATTTTAAAATTGTTATGGGAGACTTTAATTCTAGAATTGGTAAACAAATGAAAGATGAAAATGATGTTGGTAATTTCAGTTATGGTAATAGAAATGAGAAAAGACATAGATTTGTGGAGTTTGCCGGAAAAAAAAACCTTATATAATGAATTCTTTTTTTGAGAAATATGTTAAAAGGAAATGGACTTGGAAGCATCCAAATGAAGGTACAGCAGAATTGGATTATATTTTGCCTATAAGAAAATATGTTTTTCAAGATTGTAATGTTCTTAATAAATTTAACACAGGAAGTGATCATCGATTAGCAAGATGTACGATACATGTTAATGCAAAACTAGCAAGAAAAAAAATATTAAGAAAAACAATATTTACAGTTGATATTCCTAATCTTCAGAAGCATTCACATGAATTTAAATTAGAACTTACAAATCAGTTTCATGTATTAGTAGATTTTCAACATGATTCAAATTTAAATGACATTAATATGAAATTTACTGATACACTTTTAAAAACTGCAACAAAGATAGCTGGTAGAAAAAAGCAGCAATTGACCAATAAAATTTCTACCGAGACTAGAGAATTTATGTAAAAATAAGGAATATGAGGTTATACAACAAGGATGCATTAAAAAAAATTGAATATCTCGAATTTTGTAAAATGGTGAGGAAAAAAGTTAATTGTGAACTAACAAGGAAAACTGTAGAAGAGAATAACAGTCTAAAGAGTGGAAAACAACATTTTGATATTGGTAGGAAATTTATATCTGCAATAAAAAAAGATGGCATTATTACTAAAAAGAGAGATGACATCATGAAATGTGTAGAAGACTTTTATCAAAAATTATATAGTAATAAAGATCAAGTGTCTCCTATACCTATTATATCTTTCGAATTGCTCAGAATTTTGAATGCAATTAAATGTATGAAGAAAGGGAAGGCTCCAAATAATGATGGAATTATAATTTATATATTAAAAGAAGCAGGTGAAGAAATAAATTTTTTATTTAGCAAAGTTATATACCAAATGTGTAAATGATAAAGATATATCAGATGGTTGGAAAAATGCAGAATTTATATTAATATTTAAAAAAGGTGATAAAGAAGATATTAGAAATTACAGACCTATCAGTCTTTTATCAGTTTTATACAAACTTTTTACTAAGATAATTACAACTCATAAACAGAAAACCCTGGATTTTCACCAACAAAGAAAACAAGCTGGATTTAAAAGTGGTTTTAATACAGTAGATCATATCCAGGTATTGAGAGAAGTTATAGAAAGGACAAATGAATATGAGTTGCCATTATGCCTATGATTTGTGGATTATGAAAAAGGCATTTGATTCTATAAACATTTCTTCAGTGATTAAAGCATTGGATCACTAAGGTGTAGATCCAGGATATTGTCATATTTTAATGAATATTTATAAAAATGCAACAGCAACAATTAGATTACATAATGATAATAGGGAAATCAGCATTGAAAAAAGTGTAAGACAGGGTAACTCCATATCTCCAAAACTTTTTACATCAGTGCTGCAAAAAGTATTTTGTGGATTAAAATGGGAAGCTAAAGTAGTGAAAGTAAATGGAGATTATTTAAGTCATTTAGGTTTTGTAGAAGATGTAGTTGTTTTTGCAAGTAATGCTTTAGAGCTATAGGGAATGTTGCAGGAATTATCAGATGAAAGTAGGAAAGTAGGACTAAAGATAAATGTTAAAAAGTCTAAAGTAATGTTTAATATATTTTCTCAAAATATAAAAATAAAGATTGATTAGAAGAAGTTAACAGTTACAAATACCTTGGTCAGATTATTAATAAAGATGGAAACATAATGAATGAAATTAATCATAGAATTAAACTTGGTTGGAGTGCTTTTGATAGAAGTAACTTGATACTAAAATGAAATATGCCTATGTGTAGGAAAAGAAAGTTTTTTAATAAATGTGTTTTGCAAGTTCTTACTTATGGATTTGAGACTTTGACTCTTAATCAATACAGAGACTCCAGCCACTCAAAGAAGTATGGAGAGATGCATGTTGGGAGTAACAAGAAGAAATCGAACCCGCAATATATGGGTAAGAGAACAAACAGGTGTTACTGACCTCATTGAAAAAATTATAAGACTGATGTGGAGTTGGGGTGGACATATTGCTAGAAGCGATGATAATAGATGGACAATTGAAATTTTAAACTGGATTCCAAGAGATTGTAAAAGACCAAAAAGAGACCACATGAGAGATGGATGGATGGATGAAATAAGAAAGTGTGCAGGGGTGATGTGGAAATGAGAAGCTAAATATAGGAAAAGATGGATTGAACTTGGAGAGAACTTCATCCTGCAGTGGATTGATAATGATAGATGATGATGATATATAATATTTGTAAATACAAGCTTATTCAATTAGGTCATGTAACATCTGACTTGATTTTTTTGTATTTTTTTTCTATTATGGATTTGGAGATGTTATATTGCTAAGGCTATTAATATATGGTATATCTGAACTTAGTTAAATCCCACATGGCTATTTAAGTAACATAGCAGAATTGGAAGATATATGAATGTCTGAAAATTACTTAATAGTTATACATTAGTTAAAGTGCTGTGCTTCTCCTGGTATTTTTAATCTAATGCTTAAATATCTTAGCACCTCACTGATGACACCAATAGCAGAAACCTGTCTAGGGTTGAGGGTATTCTCAAAACTTGTTAAGAAGTTATTTTGTGATGTCTATATATAACATTCATAAACACAAGCTTATTAAATTAGGTTGTGATATCTGACTTTATTTTTTTGTAAATTTTATTTTTTGCTATTAATGCTTTTGGTGATTTTATGTTGCTAAAGCTATTAATATATAGTGTATCTGAACTTGGTTAAGTCCCATTTGGGTAATTAAGTTTGATAGCTGGATTGAAAGACATATAGATGTCTGAAAATTTCAGATATTCTTCTTAATATTTATACATTAGATAAAGTACTGGACTTGTCCTGGTATATTTAATCTAATGCTTGAATATTTTAACACCTCACTGGTGCAGTAGCATAAACCGTTCTTGAGTTGATGATTTTATTAAGAAATTATTTTTTGAGCTCTCTCTATAAAATTCTAATGAAAAATTAGGCATTCAATACCATATTAAGTAATGTGAAATCTAATTTATGAATGTAAAAAAAATATAATAGATATAATTATTTACTTCAAAATATGAAAGCATACCACATTTTATTTTCAGTTTTGAATTTGTCATTTAGAAATGCCTAATTACTGTTAGTAATGATAATTGTTTTTTATTACTGATCATTTATCCAACATAATTTTCTTGTAATATTTAAAATTTTTCGAATCAAACTTTATATTTTGATATGGTAATGTAAAATCTTATTTATGAATGTAAAAATTATGATAGATATAATTATATACTTCAAAATATGAAAGTGTACCCCATTTTATTTTCAGTTCTGAATTTGTCATTTAGAAATGTCTAATTATTGTTAGTAACGATAATGTTTTTTATTACCAACCATCTCTCTGATGTATTTTTCTTGTAATATTTAAAATTTTTCAAATAAAACTTATATTTTGATAAAGTAATGTAAAATCTTATTTATGAATGTATAAAATTACTATAGATATAATTATTTACTTCAAAATACGAATGCGTAAAATATTTTATTTTGATTTCTTTAGAAATTCTATTATTCAAAATACAGTTGTTAGGTGTCAACAACTAGTCATGAAGAGTGATTACTTTTGAGAGCTTATTTTTATTGTAATATTTAAAATTTTTAAATCAAACTTTATATTTCGATAAAGTAATGTAAAATATTTACAATAAATGTGTTTATTTACTTCAAAATCAATTACGAACATGTAGAACATTTTGGTTTAGTTTCTGGCTTTGTCATTTAGAAATGTCTACAGTACAATTTCAAGATTTGGCAGGCATCCAATCAAAGAAAAAAGATTGGTCTAAGCACCAATAGCCACCAAGGGAAATTGATTTTTTTTAAAAAAAATTTAATGCTATATTCAGATGTTTTTAGAACTACAATTTTAAATTTTGAATTTCCTATAAAATAAGACTAAAATAAAAAAAAATGGGACCAAAATTGATCAAGAGATTGTGCATGCTACATCCAAAAATCGCAAATAACAGTATGTGCTATTAAAATAGCAATGTGCACTAATTATATATACCACATAAGGGGTTAAAACACTGCATTCTGGATAAGAATATTTTTCAATTACAGAATTATACATTTGATTTTCTATTTGATAATTAAACTGTTGACAATTTTAATTTTATAATTAAAAATAAACTGCATGTGACAATCATCTGGTACTGTATTCAATTATTTAAAAACTGTTAAATAAATTCTTTATAATAATATTGTCAACTTATAAATGAACACACACACACACACACACACATATATATATATATATATATATATATATACAAATATATATATATATATATATATATATATATAAAATCGATAATTATTCACTAAAATCAATTAAATATAGAATGTACTATTTTAAAATTAAAAATACTTCTTTTATATACTTTTCATTCGGGTTAGAATCCAAATTGTCTTTAGTTCATTATCAAACCTTACTTCTATTGGATTAATAAAACTATTGAATTAAAATTATTTTAAAAAATAAGAATAATTTGTAATCTAATTAAAAATAATTAACGTTTATTTATTTTTTACAAAAAAAAAAAAAACTGAAAAAACTGTATTTTAAACATATTTTACTTGTCATTTTATTTTTCCAGTGCTGTAGGATAAAACAGTATAACCCATGATAGCTACAACAATCTTTTAATATCACTTCAATATTAGTAATGAAAATATTCAAATCATTCATAAGAACAGATGTCACAAACTTGTAATTTAATGTTTTGTAAAAAAAAAAAATGGTTTAAGACTATTGCAATTCCACTAAGTTTTAACATTTTTAGATAATCTATTAATACCTTCAACCTTTTAATTTCTATGATTACGTACAATTGATTGTAATAATCCTAGATCTATATATCTATTCATTTTCGAATATTGAATAACATGAATAAAGCAGTAGTTTTAGTTATACATTGTCCAAATGTGAACAGAATACTTTCTACATGTCATTCTTATTTTAAATAATAGTCCCAATGTTTGGTTTCACAATCTAGGATTACAGCTTCAAATTTATAATTCAGATCCAATGAAGCACTCAAAAGATCCAGGATCACTTTGATAAAAAATATTTGTATTCTGATATAGTGATCAGATCCTTTATTGTTCTTATTTTTGTTTTTGTTTGGTCAATTTTTACCATATTGCTTAAAAACCCATATACATTTTGACCCCATTCTGTCATTGTCATTAAACTAGTCAATATTTATAATTTTACTGAACACAAGATTAGAACCAGTAGTCTTTAAAAAATATAACTTTGTAAAATAAACTTTCACATTCAAATTGATGTTTTCAGCATAAATTTGTTAGTAGTAGGAATTGTCTCAGAGAAAGAAAGTATGAATTTTCAAAATTGTAATATCTTTTGCAGTCAGATTATCTACGATGACATAATCCATACAATGTCATTCATTTTAACCTGAATAACATTATTTCTTCTTCATAGTGAATTTTAGTAAAATAATAAAAGTGCTTTATAATAATATTTCCAACAATTAATTATAAATAACATAATTAAAGATTTTATCTATATTTTTCCATGAATACCAAGAGATCGAATATATATTCTGCCACAAAAAGACTATATTATTATTTTTATGTCATTATTAGTACTATATTTAAATTTTGTCAATTCTATACTATGACAATTATCCTGCCATTATTATCGAACTGCATGTTGCTATGCATATGATAACACTAAAAGTTACTGTGCTATGCCGTATTTCATTTTAAAAAACAACAAGTTTCTCTATAGTTGATTAGAAGTGCACTTATTAGCACTTATTAAATTTATATTATGTAATTATATAGGATTACATTTATATCATGTAATTATATAAGGCATACATTTGTTTTCCATAAAATTAAGTATAATGAAAACAAAGTTTTTTCACGTTATTACTTTATTTTACATTAAATGCTATTTATTGTGTTTTTTTTTATTATTTTTGTTAATATATTTTAGATTTTTTCAAATATTCTATGACTTATCTAATTTTTGTGATATAAAATTTCATCGTTTCTTATACATAGTATTGAATATTTTTATCTTTATCATAATCATATTTTATAATGTAATGTTTAAAACATAAATGTTACTTGATTTCTTTTTTGTCTCTTACATCAATTGCGATTTATATATATATATATATATATATATATATATATATATATATATATATATATATATATATATATATATATATATATATATATATATATATATATATATATATTAAACAATAAGTAAACATTGTAAATAATACATTTTCCAAATGCAGCATTAGTTTTTATTCCAGGCTTATTGTTTGGATGTTTTAAGTTTTGCTACAAACATTTTCTAGATGTTTGATTTAGCATAATGTTGACAATAAATCACTACTGGGCAAAAATATCATTAAGTGTTTTCAAGTATTTATGTACAAATTACATTTGTGTGTCTATAGTTGAATTCATTGATTCAAATTTAGAAGATTTACGATTGAATCTAATATACCACTTGTAACAACATAAATTTTTGTATGCTGATATTGTTTTAGTATTTTTTGTAAAAGTAAAAAAAATTAAAATGTAAAATCCTTGTGGAGCATTAAGGAAAATATGAATATATGTCAAACCAATCCAATTGACAACTAACGTCATTAAAAGTACTATCCAGCTTAAGCCCATGATTACTGCAAGCTTCCAGTATAGATTAAAGCTAAGATATTCTGGATTTGCTTTTAATACAACTTTAGAAGTCTTTTTTGCATTATAGATAAACCATGATAGAAGTGAAAAAAATGATATATTCATGATTAAAGCTATAAAGAGTGGTATAACATAAAATAAGATGATAGAATATTTATTTTTCAGCCAGCAATTTGGACCTCCATAAGAATTACGAAATAAAGGGCTTGTTGAAAATTGATCTAAAATAATAACAAAGAATACAATAACGAAAGGAATTCCCCATCCAAGTAGAGAACATTTGAGGAAACGAGACTTCTCTTTAAATTTTGAAATTAATTCAATTGATATATTTTGAATTTTATCCCACATATTAAAAGCAATTATTGCTGACCAACAATAATTTGCTAGATAAAAATAATGTAAAAGTATTCCAAACACTTTGCAAGTTTTATCATGAAAAACTGCACCAATTCTCAATATAAATATTAATTGTGCAAAGAATAATGAGATTACTAAAGAAAGTATAATTAAACCAGGAACGTTTTTATATTTATCTGTTACTACAGAAATTATGAAGTGAATTAATAAACTAATTATCGATATTCCCAAAAATATACAGGTTAAGTATGCAGGCAAAGTCACATGAAATAAATACGTTATTGTATTATGTTTAAAATGTGAAAGGTTTTGTTGGCTTACACTGAGTTCAATAAATGTAGTTGGTATAACATTTCGGAAAAAAAGTTCATCTTTAATATTGTCTTTGCGACTTAATTGTTTTGAAAACTTTGTAATATTATTGTCTTTAAAAAGTTTGGAACCCTCTTTTTGACAAAATTGGCGTTTAATTATTTTGCCTTTAAAAAATAAATAAACATTAGTCTGGTTTATAATAATATCCATACCAAATTTTCGAAATAAATCTACGTTCTCCCTTGACCTAGAATGCAAATCCTTTAAAAACGAACATTTTTTAGATGTAATAATACAATTCATAGAAATGTTATTCCTAATAGATTGACGAAAAACATTATTATTTGAAAATTTTATATTTTTGCTTGATATAAGAGTAACATAAGTAACAATATTATGTCCTCCATTATGTAAAAATGAATTCGCGCATAGATCTATGTGCAAATCAAACGACGTTGCTTCTTTATAATTGGCTTTAAACGATGATATATTATTAGGGTACACCTTTCTAAAGTTGTTTTTGAGATTTCTTTCTACAGTAGAAATACAAAAAATCCAGTTAACTTGTAGTAAAAAAAGTATCTTGAATAAATTCATTGTTTAAATATATTTTTCACACAATTTGTATAATTGTATAACACATACTTTTAAAATAAAATGTTTATTAAACGTGGTTATAAACTTTTGACGGATATCCTTCAAATTGTTAGACGACGACAGTTAAAAAAAGGAAACGTCAAATATATAGTGACGGTTTTTTGATATATAATAAAACAATAACCTTAGAAAAAAATAATATATTAAAAAAATAATCGAATGACTTTATTATTCTAGAGTTTGGAAAAAGGTTGAAAACTGTAAATACCAGAAAAGGAGTCGATCCAGAGGATATTATGTTTAGGATTCTGACACTCTACAAACAGCGCTAAAGCGCAGATAGAACCTAGATTATATTCTTAATTTGTGATACCTATAAATTATGCCAATAATTTAGTAAATCATGATAATATAATTATATATCTATCCGTTTATCTATGTGTTGAAAACGTATATATGAAATATATTAGGAATTAAAAAATTCTCCAGACAACTGTGAATAAATAACTTTTTAAATGTTAAGTGTTTAAATAATGTGTAACTGGAAGATGGCAAAGGAAAATTCACTCTTTATGCTAGTTTATGTTCTTAGGAGGGAAGTTAATGTAAGCAATACCAACTGAGAGATTAAATAAATAATCATCACAAATATAAATGCACTCATAATTTCATACAAATTAAATTGGATCAAACTAATACTTCCAGAACAGCGTCAATATTTCTTTGTTTTAATATAGATGTATATGTCTATATATGGATTCATTTATTTTAGTTGCATAATTGTAAATATGCATAAGCACTAAGAATTCTGTATATATTAAAGTATAATCATTATGTATATACATATTAATAATACTACGAATCGATGTCTGTATTTCTTCAAAATAATATACATAAACTTTGAAATAAATATTAGAAAATACAGTAATTTAAATTTATTTAAAAAAACAAAAAATGTGGAAAAGTTGACCATTCAAAGTATTATTTGACAAAGACTACAAGGATAGTTGAAACCGCTCCTAAGTGACGTTTATACTTTTTTGTTCTTTTAAATACATTTTAATTACTGTATTTTCTAATATTTATTTATAAGTTTATATATATATATATATATATATATATATATATACTTCTTTTCCTTTATATATATATATATATATATATATATATATAAAGGAAAAGAAGTAAAAATGTTTTACTTGTCGCAATGGTAAGTAACTATGATAATTTATTAAAAATACAATGCTGATTCGAATATATGTATATATACATTTAGTATTTATAATATTTTATTTTCTAATGTGTCAAATATATATACTTTGCTCTGGAACTAATTAAATATTTCATTAATTTTAGTATATGTTTTTGAAATAACGACCAGCATCTCAATAAATGGTAAACTCAAAATTTTTATAAGGCATCTTTAACATCACAACTAAAAAAAGCTAGAGTATACTATTATAAAACAACTGCAAAGATTACTTATATTTTAGTACTTAATATTAAAAATTATGTGGCTTGCAAAAAATAATGCATTTTATTAAAACACATTGTGATTAAGCAGTAAAATAATTAATAATAAATTTATCCCTATCTATCTATCTATCTATCTATCTATCTATCTATCTATCTATCTATCTATCTATCTATCTATCTATCTATCTATCTATCTATCTATCTATCTATCTATCTATCTATCTGTCTATCTGTCTATCTGTCTGTCTATCTATCTATCTATCTATCTATCTATCTATCTATCTATCTATCTATCTATCTATCTATCTATCTATCTATCTATCTATCTATCTATCTATCTATCTATCTATCTATCTATCTATCTATCTATCTATCTATCTGTGTACCTGTCTACCTAACTATCTATCTATGTGTATGTCTGTCTATCTATCTATCCATCCATCCATCTATCTATCTATCTGTATATCTGTCTGTCTGTCTATCTACCTACCTACCTACCTACCTACCTACCTGCTTACTTACCTACCTACCTACATATCTACCTATCTATCTCTGTTTGTCTGCCTAACTGTCTGTCTGCCTGCCTGTCTGTGTGCCTCTCTGCCTGCCTTTCTATCTATATTGTACATATAAGATCTCATTACCACCCATCTATATTTTTTAAATTAAAAAAAATTAAATATATATCTTTGTGTGTGTACTTATTAAATATAGTAATAAACAATGGTTGTTAATAAGCAGTAGTGAAAAAGGTGAATATTACAAGAAATAATATTATTTGCAATAGATTTATATTAAATAAAGCAATTAGTTAAATAGCTTGTTTTTTAAAAAAAAAAATACAGCAGGCTAAAAGGTTACAGCTAAAACACCAGACTTATAGTATCTGAACTGACTGTATAAATGGAAATGTATAAACAGACATGCAGACAATCTTGTTAATTACTCATAAATTTCAGACTTTTATTCTTTTTTATATTTTGTAAGTTTTAAATTGTGAAAAGAAGGCTGTTTGATATGTGGACAGAGATTTTACTTTTTTTTAATTACTTGATCATTAATTGTCTCAGTTTTTGAGGTCTGTTTACTTTCTAAAATGACAGTTATTTTTGTTGTAAGAAACTTTTAATCTGAAAAAGCTAGGGGTATAAGCGAGCTGTATAAAAGAGGGAGATGGTCAATATTGTATTATTCACGGGAGTATATTTCAAGCTCTGAGAAACAGAATTGAATTTTTCTCTCCAACTTTGACTCTTAAAAAAGTTAAAGCAAAATCTCAAACTCTTGCTTTGAACAGCATAGAAGATGATATGCTGATATACAAACACTATAGCAGCTAAGTTAGTCTGGAGGGATTGATCAAGATTAAATCCCTAAAAAAGCTGAAAAAAATAAAATTGTGTTCTAAGGAAAGTGCACAAATAACTTTAAAAATGGTGTTTTTATATTTTGCTAGCTATAAGAAAACAGGATGATGCATTGCTAATTGCTATTTTGTTCCTGAGGTCTCTGCCAGCTTGAGTTGATTTACTGACCTGTCTGTAAATTCATATATAATTCTTTATTACCCAAAGAATGACAATATTTAAGGTCAACCACACATTCTGTCTCAGAGACTTTTTCATCATCTGGACTATTGAAAGATCATCATCTTTAAAAAGAGGAGGAAGAAGAAAGAAGAGAAGAAAGAAGAAGAATGCATAATATCCACACATCAAGTCTCAAGCTGTCTATCAATCAGTTATTATTTCTTTTGAAAGTATCTTTATGTTCATTAAAAGTGCCTGAAAGAACATATGGAATGGTAAAAACAGGATAAATCAGCACAGTCCAAAGCTATAAACAAGAGCAGTCTGTTGTTTGAACCTGGGACATTAATAAAAACTGAAAATAGATCTGGTAACTTTAAAATTTTATTAACAATTTCTTTTTACTTATTAAAAGTAATCTTTGAAGCTCTTTCTATGGTCAAACATTTTTTTTTCTTTTTCTTTTAATTAATATATAAACATTAAAAGTTTGTTTATTGATTGTATGATTAATGGTCATTACTGCATAACAACACACATACGTTTTGAAATTATTAAAGACAACGTTTCATTATTTTTAAATATTTTTATTATTATTGTAAATTACTGTAATAGATTTCTAACTATAAAATCTTTCCATTGACTCGTTGTAAATCGAAAGATTTTGCGAGTATTAATGTGTAATAAGAAATGTGGACTTAATCAGTGAAGTATTGAATAGATCTAAACGCTTCAGCTTCGCCTATTTAAATAGAAAGTAGTTTGAAGTAAAGAAGGGGTTCCCCTCTTTTCTTCCATAGCGTAAGCTTGTAGTTAAACACCTGTAGAGGTCCCTACTATCGCATTTTACACGCATATGCTCGAGTTTACTGCCTCAGTAAATATTATTATTGTAATGTTTTTTTTTTTTTTTGTTATATTATGAGCTAAATAAGATACTTGAGCAATCTATCAATATATACTTTATAATGTTATTTTATATATCTATTTGCATATTTACATTGAATATAATATATTTTGTTCAATATTTCATAATATTTATATATGTGATTTACGTATCAATGAATAATAAAAAGGGAAACATTTTAACAAAATATATGTGGACATATCACAGTGAGTGGTGTGAGTAACTGTCAACAAATATGTTAGGCATCAATTCTTAGTGATTAATAATTTTAGTTTAAGGAAACAAAGTAATAGCAGAATCACACGTGCATGAAAGTAAACACACACATAAAGTGAATGAATTTTACCTTTATGACATATATAATAAAGCTGGGAAAATATTGAATAAGCATCCAATAGAATATTTTTTTTCATGTTTCATTCTAAACCAGCTTATTTTAAAATAGTAATATACACACACATATATAAAGTTTATTTGGTTATGCATACAATGTTAAATATTTTGTTTTAATTATGTATTTAATTGGCATAATAATTGCATTCAATTATATAATTAGCAATATGATTTGTTGAAAGGAAGAATATTAATAAAGACAATTATACCATAATTGGCTTTCAAGTTCTTATTCTTAGTATTGTTGTTTTCTTAATTTAATTTTCTCATTTAATTATAATCATTCATAATCACTAATAAATGTTAAGCGTTGGATAATAATTTACATATAATGATGTATTCAGGTAAATAATTTTGGGTTGATAATAAAAAGCTAAATCTTTATGTTGTTCCAATGGGTTTTGACCGTCATGATCAATGGTAGATATTGCTATTTAAATCACTGTTTGACCAAATAATGTTTCAGGTAAATATCTATAGATTTATAAGAATCTAAATTTGTGCTATGAGATTCATTATGATCATTCATCATGGCTGATAAATATTAGTAATTAAATCCCATTTTAAATATAATAATGTTTTAAGTAAATAGGGGTTTATAAACAAAAGCTAAATATCATGTGGTGAGATTTGTTATGACCATTCATCATCCCTGGTAAATATTGATGATTAAGTTATCATTTAAAATAAAAGTGATTTAAGTACATATCTATAAACTTATAAAAGCCTAGATTTTAGGCTGTGAGGTTCATTATGATCAATCATCATTGCTGGTGAATATTAATAATCAAATCCCAGTTTGAATAATATGGTTTTAAGCAAGTGCTTATGAATTTATAAAATCTAAATTAGTTACTGTGAGTTAATTGCAAAAGATGTGACTGGAATCATCATCATCATCATCAATATATTATTACTGATAAAGAGATTAAGTAAATATATTTAATGGTCATTTATAAATAATGGCCCTCACTGTTTGTTTGTGAGCCATTAGTGAGACCATCCTTGCATCTATCATCCATATATGTAAGCTGAGCTGGTAACACCTGTAAAAGTGTTAAGTATTGGAAATTTATTATATTGGGATCTTGTATTTATATGTATACAGCTAAAATATAAGAAGGTCGTTTTTCATTAATACAAATTCATGTGTTGTAAAGAATATACCAAGTTGGTTTGAACCTTGTACACTATGGACAGATATGATATTTATCTAGGTTTAAACAACCTAGTGGGACCCAAGTAAAACACATGCACTTAGCTAAACTGAATAAAAGTGATTGTCCCTTTTTCAACTTGATGATATTTGATATGGATTTTTTCTGATATTTTTTAAGTAGTTATAATTGTGCCAGTGTACACGACCATGAATGGTCTTATGTATGTGGAAAGGAATAGATTATTTGTTAAAAGAATCTATAATTGGAGAAAAGCATAATGCACTCCATTGATTTCACTATAATTTTATTCAGTTACAATAATTAATATTTATTTATGTAGTTACAGCTACTATATTTTATTAGTTACAATTATTTCTCAATATTGCAAACATATTCTAAATCTTAAAATATGCCAGTGATTATTTTTATTTTATTTTGTTCATTTAGAAATGAGATAATTTATTGATCTCATGATTGTAGTGACTAGATTAATATAATTGTGGTAGTTTCAAACAGGCTGTCAATATATTTTTATAGTTACAAAACGGCAGTAGCTACCATAATAACATATAATTTATTTAGTTACAATATATATAAATTATAACTTTTTGGGATATACCGTGTATTATTTTCCATTGAGCACCGTTATTTCGCCGGAATAGCAACCGTCATTTTCAATGTTAACTTTTGAAAATGTCGGTTGCTATTCCATCGAAATATCGGTGCTTAATGGAAAATAATACACGGTATATCCCAAAAAGTTATAATTTATCTACATCATATAACCGTGAAAACATTAAGTATTATATATATATATATTGTATACCCATATAACCGTGAAAACATTAAGTATTATATATATATATATTGTAACCCAGTGCTTTTGGCACTTCGTCTTCATTTAATATTAAGTGTATATAATATTGATCCTATTCTTAAAAAATAAAATAAAATAATATTATTTAACTGACAAAGTGTGCTATCCACTTTACCTAGCTATAGTTGGTAATACTTGAAAGTTTTCTAGTCTTTCACATGCGTGATTTTCTCTCAGATAGCCAATCAGATTTTAAACAGCTGTCTTAAGAATGATCTGGCTTCGATACATGACAGAGATTTTGACAAGAAAAGGATGATACCAACCTTTTCTCAAGTTAACTTTATATATATAAACCAACCTAAGCATCTCAAGTTAACTTTATATATATAAAAGCCAGTCTTAAGCATGTGAAAGACTAGTGAACTTTCAATTATTACCAATTTATTAACAACATGCGATTTAGATAAATATTATCTAGCTATAGTTTATGCTGGATTAGTTAGTATTGGTACAATGCTGTATCATATTAGATAAATTGACAGGCCTATTTTAAATAAAATGTTATGATAGTAAGCTATTACAATTTTAATATTTTTAATAAGCTGTATTTAATTCTAATTAATTGTAGGAAACATAACTGGATAAAGAAATATAATAGTATTATATTATACTATAGGTATTACTTAAAGTTTGTTATTTAAATGGTTTATTAAAAGGGTAGTAAAATAATTGTTAATAAGTATAGTTCATATGTGTGTACATAAAAAAAAATAGTGCATGCTAATATTTGGGGTTTTTATTTGCACACGTTTGCATAAGTATTTTATTTTATTTTTTTTTTAAAAAAAAGAATATTAGCATTCTAAAGGTTAAAATAAAAAAAATGTTAAAAAGATTAATATAAATTTCAGTCCATTAATAATGAAAAGAATATCTTAACACATCTGATAAGTTTATTTATTAAAGAAAAATTGTTATCTTTAATTATAATCACAAATAATTATTGTTTCTTTAATTTTATTTATTATTTTGATTTATTAAATTGTTATGCAATATATTGCAATTGACATTGATAAACACATGATTATTTTCATGTATAAACTTCCTGCTTGTAAAGCTGCGAAAGGGGGATACTGAGAATCAATGGGATGGACTTAATGAGGTCAATACCTATTAAAAATTGCTTATAAAGAGTTATTCTCTCACCCATAAAAGCGATCCACATGGGAACATTTGCTGTTATTAGACTATCCATTTTCATTCTCTATGCAATCTGGGTAGTACGTTGCAAGTTGATAATGGAACTGCCCCACCTAGACCCAGATCTGTTGTTCTGCGAAACAATGAATAAAATCAGGAAAAGAGATGAGTTCATCTCTCCCAAAAAATCCTTTGAGGATACTTGGAACTTATTCACTCTCCCAACCAATAACAACAGAACAACAAACATGCTAGCCTACTAAGAGACTCATAAGAACTCTCAGAACTTAGCATAACCTCAATTAACTTTGTATATATCCTCTTCAATTTGTACACAAAGTAATTAATAAATATATATTTGAAACAAGAGTTACTTCATTATTTTTTTTTGTTCTGGGCTTCATCCTTCCTCTGTCCACTTGGAATCATTTGTCACTGCATGTTTATGAGTTCTAAGTTTTTTAATAAAAAATATTGTTTTCTAGTGCAGTAGTAAATTAATAATATCATATTACTGCAGTCCACAATGCTCAGGTAAATATTTTTTAAGACATTATGTTTCTATGTTTTCTACAATTATCAACTTTCTATAGTTATAAATTAATGCATCTCAGAGAATTCAAATTTTTTAAAATTTAGAATGGCTATTGTATAGCAAGTTAAATGTGAAACTATTAATTTAATTAAATCAGGAAAAATAAGCACTTTCAAAGTTAAAACTAATTATTTACTTATTTATCTTTATTATTTATTTATTTATTTTTCTTGGATAAAAAAAAAGAACTTTAACATAAAATAAGTTGTAAATGTCTGAATGCTAAAAATTTGCTATGGTGTTCAAACATATTTTTTAAGGGAGGAAAATATTACATTGCTACTTGCTTCTGCTTACAAGAGAACTGATATATATATATATATATATATATATCAGTTCTCTTGTTATATATATATATTTATATATATATATATATATATATATATATATATATAAAATAGCTAAAAACTGACTTTCATACAATAACAAGTACATTTCTCAAAGTGTTCTCTTTCTCAAATCATAGGAATGTGGTGATATTTAAAATCGTTTTTAACTTTTTGTTTCCTCGTCATACTTAAATTCTATTGGTTGAGAAGTTTTAAATTTTATTTTGTCTTCCAATAGCTTCTTCCAAATATTGTTAATCTTCTTTAATTCATACCTTTGCATAAAAAAGGTGTAAATTAAAGAAGAAAGGTGTGAATTAAAGAAGATTAACAACATTTGGAAGAAGCTATTGGAAGACAAAATAAAATTTAAAACATCTCAATCAATAGAATTTAAGTATGAGGAAAAACAAAAAGATAAAAACACTTTATCCCATACGCATCCCTATGATTTGAGAAAGAGAGCACTTTGAGGAAGATACTTGTTATTGTATTGAAATGTCGGCTATTTCACTATTTTACCACACATATCCCCAAAATAATAATAAATAATATGAAATTTTTTTTTTTTTTATTATATATATATATATATATATATATATATATATATATATATATATATATATATATATATATATATTGTACTGGTCAAAACATGTTTATCCATCTAATATGAGCTGGAACTAACAAAATGTACTTCAAACCCAGTCAAGCCCAAGATTCAGGTCAGGGACCAGCCTGGATTTGAACCAACTCCCTAAGTTACAGATCAAACACCTAATGGATAACATAATAGTGATGGCACATGAGGCTTAATCTTAATCTGGCCAACTAGCAAAGCTGAGCAAAACAATGATACATCTATTAACTATGACTATATTAAAATATACATAAGCATGGCTGTAATATGTGGAAGTGGAGAAAAAGGAATTCAAACTACTCAAATAAGTTAGACAATAAAATATAGTTTAATATACTGACAAATTATTATACATTTATAAATTAATTATATACATTAGTGTGTGCTTGAATGAGCAAACAGTAGATGATTACATAGTGTCATTCACACTATTATTTCTCATATGCTCTTTTATTAATTAGCTAAATAATATATTACAAATAAACACACATCTTTGGTGGGTCCAATATTAAGATGCCAATCAACTATTACAAAGAATTCGCATAAAATATTTATTAATGCTTTGGATTACGGTTCTGAAACATGGTGACTAGCATTATTTCAGGTAGCATTCTGGGATTCATTACAGTTATAAAATAAATTATTTTCATGCCATTACGGTCATGAAAATAAATAAAATACATTTGAAAACATGTGATTATATTTGAATCTATAACAAATATTTAATGAAAAATTATTTTAACAATAGTAAGACGAACACTTTATTTTCCCCAAGGCATATATACTTTTAAATATAGAAATAAGTTACGATGGTGGGACTGTATAAGACTGAAATAAATTTAATTAATAAAATCAAAGTAATTGGCCTTTATATACATATATTAAGCAGAGCACAATTTTAATATTAGAGCATTAAAACTGGGTCATGAATCAAAAGAAATAATTATACGAAGAAGCTTGCGGTACTGAATTTATAACCAAGAAATAACAGGAAAAGTTGTGCTTCTGGACGAAAGATGAAGTGGATGGGCATAGCATGTGCCATACATAGGGATCACCACCAGGAGCCTTTTTATATGAAGAAGTGATATGCATAGCGTGTGCCAAACTTACGGGATCACCACCAGAGGCATTTTATACAGAATAAATAACAAGAAATCTATGGGTTCAATCTTGTCACAACCCCCAGATTAAGAAGCATATATATATAAAACACAAAGATCGGTCAAATGTCAGTAGCGCAGTACGAAGAATAAATGTCACTAACTACATTGGAAATGTTTTACTGCTTTAAAAATAAATTACCCTTGTTTGAATACTATAACATATATAAATAATATGCTATGCAGTTATATATATATATATATATATATATATATATATATATATATATATATATATAGCATCTCTATATATATATATATAGAGAGAGAGAGAGAGAGAGAGAGAGAGAGAGAGATTTTACTTAGTAACTAAAATAGTAAAATATTAAAATTTCTCTAATAAGTTAAGATTTTACTTAGTAAAAGAAACATGAAGATTTACCCCCATCCCCTTTTCTGCTGTTTAAAACAAATCAATCCCACCTTCGTTGATTTTATAACAACTGGAATATATAAGTATATTTCGAGAGTAAATAAAAAACAGTTATATAGAAAATAATTAATAGGTCACTCTTTTGGAATTTAATAATAAAAAAAATAACATTTTAAAAGATTTCAAAGTGTTAATTAGCTTAAGTTCTGGATTTACCCCGGGTAGAAAATCCAGAGTTAAACAAATATATATATTTTATATTAAAACATAAATAAAATGTTGACTCATAAAACAATCTGGCAAGTGTATTAATTAATAATGCATTGTGTTTTAAAAGGGGACGTTAATAACTTGCTTCATGAAGGTTTACTTTAAAATGACAGAAAAAGATTTGTATAAATTAAACTCATCAGATTGTTAGAGAATGGCTATTTTTTTTTTTTTTTTTTTTTTTTTTTTTTTTTTATAAAAATAATAATAATAAAAGCATATATATATAATCAAGTAATAAATAACTAAATAATTGATTCCACCAAAGTTAAATAAAGTTAGAGCATATGAGAGAAAATTAGATTTATAAAATCATTTAAGAGCAAATTACATTTACATATTTTAAAAAAAAGCAAAGTTAAATAATGCATGAGAAATCTTGATAGTAGAATTAGACTAGATTGAAAAGTTACCTTGCAATTTTAAAAATCCAATTTAAAGTATGGCATGTGCATGACAATTGAAATGCAAGTTCTTTGGTGGCAGCAAGCTTCTAATAGCATTAAAATTCTTAGGTTGGGCTTTTACATCACTCTTGGGTAGCAGAATGGTATGACAGCAGAAGAAGATGACCCGACAGGGCCGGTAGATGTACTACTACATCATTATAAGTTTCAAGCGACATGTAATATGTTAACAATCATTTTTACTAGAGTAGCTAATCTAATCAGTGATTCAAAATTCAGCCATTTTATACTTTTTCTTTATTAGTTGTTTTTGAAGATGCAACAGTAAGATAACTTTCAAAAATCAATTCAAATCTATTTACAGGTTAGAAATAGATTTGACAACATGTTTATACAAAAAAAATCTTTAATCTACTTAATCCCATTTATTTTAAGTAAAACTTTAATTAAAAAATACCTTCCTTTAATTCTTTTTGGACAATTAACAACAGTCACTTCTTCCATATTGGATTATATAATAATTTAATAAAAACAAGCAATTTAAAAAGAAAAAAGTTAAAAAATGATGTATATTAAAATATTTAAAAAATCAATCTTTTGTTAGTAATTTTGCTCCAATATATATATATATATATATATATATATATATATATATATATATATATATATATATATATATATATATATATATATATATATATATATTTAAGCTGCACCTATGTATTTTAATAAAAAGAATTAATAATCATAAAATTAATAATAATAAAAATGTTAATTGAAAAGTTAAAATTTTATAATTTAGGTGCGCATCTCAAATGTATACATAAAATATACATACACGACAAAAGGAGCGGGATGGGAAATAGGGTTTGAATAAAAGTTAGTAGATGGAAACATGAAGCTCAATCTTAAGCTAAGATTGACTGCTTCAATATATATATATATATATATATATATATATATATATATATATATATATATATATATATATATATATATATATATATATATATATATATATATATATATATATATATATATATATAATTCAGTTCATTTATAATTTTTTGGAGAGAAAATGTTGCATGCTGACAGCTGAATTAAAAAAGTATAACTTCCTAAAAGTTATTTAAAAGAAAGAAGAAAATGAATTATTTTTAAAATTAATATTTTAACATTATGAAAACAGATAAATGATGTATTTTAAATGACCTGAAAATAATCTTTGATAATTATTTATTTATGTGTTTTAAACAATATATAATGGAACTCATAATTTTATTTATCTCCTAGAAAACCATGGTGAACATATTATAATTCTCTAAAACTTGCAAATCTCCAATAATGTCTCAGCTAGTTTACATTTATATTCTGTTATAATATTCATGTCTGCCTTCATGTTGTAAACATTTGTCTGTGGATCCAATATTCGTTGTTAGAGTTCAGATCATTTAAGTTTAATTTCTACCCCATTTCTGTTAAAAATGTTACAACTGCCAAAGGAGAAAAAAATCTTCATTTAAAAAGTTTTTCTATAACTTTAAGTGTTTTGTTTTGTTTTTGCAAACAATGACTAAAGAATAACTTACCTTGACAGATAGTTCAGCATGGAAAACAATCTTGCTAAAGAACTAAGGTTTTAAAAAAAATATTTGGTAACATTTTATTTTTATAATGTTAATGTATGTTAGGTTTGCATTTATTATGTAATATTTATGGATTTTGTAGCAAATCGTAGGCATTCCTACTATTATATTTAGTCAAGTTTATATTTGATATGAAGTTAAACCAATAAAATATATCTGGTTTATTTTACATACAACTGAAGATATTAATCTCGGCATGTTAGGTATTTAAAATATGTTTTATATATCTCCAATGGGTAAACAGTATTTTAAATTTATCACAATTAAATAATTTTATAGTGTATGCTATATCAGCATTCTTCTCATTTAAAGTTTCAACAGAATTTCTATTTCATTAGTTAATTAATTTATTGACTATTATTCTTTATTAGATTGTCCACTTTATTTTATTATAAGCTATTATGATATACATTGCTGTTAAATATTCTTTGCTTAGATCTAAATTTGTTGTACAATTTTACATATTTTTAACAGTTGTATGCCTGAGATATGTTCTCATTCATCGGTTTCAAGTATTGATTGAAGTATGCATTTTTTATTATTAACATATTTTGCTATCTTGACTAAGTTTAGAATTGATATATGCTTAATATCAGCATATTTTGATATTTATTATGTATTGTTCTTTGTGGTATGGAGGTGTTATCCCCATAGTGCATTGTATTCTCCATGAATGGATTATTTTGATATCTTGTTCTAGTATATTTGTATAGCCAGTGTGGCTATGTTCCATGGAAAGGACTATCTAGAATTTATATGATATTTTGATAGAGCTAGTATAGTTTAAACCTATGAGATGATTATATTTTGGTATGTACTCTTTTTTAGGTGGTGAGGCAAAGTCCATACCTACATTTTTTGCCTGAAAAATAGGTCTGGAGACCACCAATTTCTTTAATGAAGTGTTTGTCCTGGAGAGATTACTCAGTATTTTTATCTCTCATGTGAATTTATATTTTTCCATCATAGAAGGTGTAGATTATTGTGTTCTATTTACAATTTATAGCAAGGATAGATTTTAACTTTGAGATATTAGTTTCTCAGAATGCACTTTATAATTAATAGTGCCTTGGTGATTTGGATCAGTATTTGTATTGTGATACAGAGTTTACTAGTAGTTTACAAGAAAACCAATTGAATAGACTTAATTTAAAATTATTTTTATCAGTAGCATGGAAATATTTTTTTGCTGGAATTGTAAGTAACCCATAATTAATATATCTATTATTATTTTTATGTGGACAATAAGTTAAATATTAAGTTGTATGTATGATGTCTGATAAATGACCCATATCCATTCATAATTTATTTTAATTACAAATTAGAATTTAGTTAACTTAGTAACAATAGAGTTTAATATTTTAAAAGAGGTAGTTTTTGAACCCAATTCATAATAGTTAAACAAATAATATTTAGTTCTGTTTGTGTACTTCATATCATAATAAAAATAGCTAGCTAATTGTTATAAAATAAGAGATTTATTTTATAGACACTTTTATAAGACTTAAATTATGTTTCAAAGCATACTTTATTGATCAAGAAACAATGATTACATCGGTAAGATAGGGCTTACACAGTAAGCATAAGTCTGTTTCTGTGTGTAAACAGTTCTGCTGGGCATAAAATTGTTCAGATATATAGGAGAGAAAAAGCTTTTTTTTGACCTCTTTATGTTGTGTTTTTGATACTCTTAAGGCATTGAAACTTGCCTGAATTCAGCTTGTCTATTTTTTATATACATTATATTGATGGATCCCATCATGTGTGTCCTGCTGGTTTTGGTGTATTGTGTTCTTTTTAGCTGTGTTATTCTATCTCCTTTCCTGTTTTTTAACTATAGTGCTGATTTTAGTTTAAATAGTGACCAAGTTGCAGCAAAAATATCTGGTGGTGCTAGCATGTTATCCCTTTCTTTTATTTTTTCTAGCTTGTGGTACCAAAAAATTTATATTAACAGTAAATTCACTGTGCAATAAACTACTTTCTAATAAAAAGGTGGTAGCCATTTCAATGAGGCAATTAAGCTAACCCACAAAACTAAATGGGCTTGGACTACATACAATTTGAACTTTTTACACACAAAAAATAATAAACCTGCTGTTTACAACGTTTATAAAGTTTCCAAATATTCAAAAAATAATAGATATAATAACTACTGACTGACCATCTCCCAAAGGCAACTATATAGCCACACTTTTAGACAGCATAAGAAATCAAAAGGACAAACTAACCCTGTCTAACCCAATGAAATACTCATACTGGCACATACATAGCCTAATAGAGCAGACACAACATGGACTTTGAACACTAAATAAGCAATAATATACCAGATAAGCAAATTTATGCAGATCCTGATATTTTATTTTGATTACAATTGCTTTAGGAGAGTTTTCCAATAAAATAAAAATTGCACATCTCAGATTAAACCTTTATTTGACATTGAAATGAATTTTATTTCATGTTATTAATTCTGACCAAATTATTCCATTTATTTGCTCAATCAAATTATAAAAAAAAACAATTAGTTGTGATTATTTTATTGGGTTTTCATAGATGATGGAGGGATATAAAAAATACCATTGTCTTTCTATTATTGGGCTGATGTCCTGGATAAAAGGTTAAATTATTCAAATTTTATGCTATTATTTTGTTTATTAGTAGTCATATTTATCAATTTCTTTTATAATGTATTTGTAATTGTTGTTATTTGATGCTAGGACACATTAGCCTTAAGTGAAATTAATGTCCCCTGTAGCCTATTAGTATGCCAGCCATAACACAATACTATAGAGCATTTCCAAAGATATACTAAAGAACCCTGAGATCATCATTATCATTTTATTTTTTTTAAAGTTATTGATTGTTATATCTATTATAACAATGTTGAGACATATGAAAAACTTTATTTTCAATTGTACCATAATAAAGGTACTTTTCACTTTCATTTTACACTGCAAGTGTAAAGTTCTTTTCAGATCATACTGGAAAATGATTTACAAAGCATTTCTGAAAAATATTAGAGAAGATGTGAGAGCCAATAAGAAAATATCATTGTTATTTAAAAGTGCAAATGTTTATAGCTCAGAGAATGTGTTTTTGATAGGGGAGAGAATTTGTTTTATTCTAAATTATTAATTAGGGAATGATTCTAGTTTTCTCTCTCTTCCCAAGGTATTATTTTACTTATAATAATTTATAAATAATATAAAATCTCTGTCAAATAATGAAAATTATTCTACATAAATAACATTTTATTTGTGTAGAATAATTATAGTAATTTATTTTATTATTTACATTTCTTTCCTTGTCTTAACTGCATATCTCTGCAGCTGAATTCTTTATTACTAACCAACAACTGAGCATAATCCATGTTTTATTATTACTGATCTATACTTGTTTATAAGAGACTCAACATGTGTTATTGATTGATGATAAGTTTACTTCATTTTTACAATGTTAGATATTATTTAGATTACTTATACATTTTTATAAGCTTTGAAGACATATTACATTGCTTATTTATAGAGGTTAGGGATACTTATTTATTTAAACTTTTATGTTACATAAATTTTCATAAGCTGTGTATGGCCATATTTGCAACTTGCCTATTAATAACATCACCTTATATTTATCAATCAAAATTGCCTCTTTAAATTTTACCTTTTTATGATTCCTTTCTTCCATTAATATTTTATTTCATTACTATTAAATGTAAACCTATAATTACAAGTTTTTTCACAGTCAAATAATAATGAAGCTGTAATAAATTGACTATTTACATTATTTTTAATTCGATTATATAATAATTGATACTCCTTCAACCTTTTTTTCCACAGAATGTCTCGATTCACTGATATATAATTTTTGACATCAGCATGAAATCTGATAAATTATATTACCTCTTGGCAATTTAGGAATTATACTTTTAAAATTATTAATCAATTGATTAAATTCAGAGGAATATAAAATGAAATATTATACTTTTCATTAAATACATTCTTAATTAATTTAGATTGCATGTTATTTATAAATGGCATCGATATCAATTTTTTATTATCTAAAGTAACACTGCAAGCACTCTTCTTATTATTAAATAAATTTTAATAATAATTATATTACTGAAAAACATTGACTTATTTTATTTTCAATTGTTTCAAAAAGAAGGATTAATAATTTACATTATTAATACATCACAATGAAATACAACCTTTATGAATTTTGAATTTTAAATTCTTTTAAAAGACCATATACCAAATTATATATCAAAATAAAATTAATATTTCATTTTTAAAGTGAATTAAGAGGTTGTATTATGTATTAGTAGATTTCTTTATTAACATTTTTTCTTTACTGCTTACATTTAAAAAAATAATACCTGAACATAAATAAACAAATAGACAATTATTATTTAGTGTAGATATTCCTGTATATGTGTTTTATATGTATACAATTAATATAATATATGACACATATTTGAAATATTTTGAAGCCTATAATTATTTCAATAGGTGTTTTAAAAAAATAAAATATTTTCTATTAAATAAATAAATATATAAGGTATTTTCATATTTTGTTTAAATTATGATTTTAAAATGTATTTTTATTAGAAGACTTATTTAATTATGATTATTTTTAAAAATATTTATTTATTGTAATATTAAGAAAATTTAATTTCATGAATGCTGATGTATTTAAAAAAAATATTGAATGTAATTTAACTATTAATATCACAGAACATAGCAATAAGTTAAATTTGAGTGACACCATAGATACATTTTCTAGAATAATGATCTATATGTGTCATCATTAGGAAAAAAAAAAAACATATTTAAATCCCTGATTTTAGATTGGTTACTTTCTCTTAATTTGCATTTCAATAAGAAATTTAATGTGCTATATATAATACTAATAGTTGAATTTGACTAAAAATGACAGTTAGGCAAAAAATACTCCAAAATACTTCTTTCATTTGAAAAGTCTACGAGCAGTTTATATTAAATTAGCTCATTTTATGATGCATTTACAGTGCACATGAATATATTAACTCATGGATTGATCTCAATGCCTGCATGGCATAATATCATGGAAGTAATTTAAAAGATAGAATATGGAATTTATTATAGATTACATTTTCAATGATATGTCCATGTTTATTATTAAATATCTGAGGATTAATCTGTGTGCCTTCTGTTTTGATTATAATAGAATCAACTAAAAAAATTGAAATTTTTATGTTATCATAGAAAATTTAAACTCATTTTAAAGCTAAAAATATACTGTAAGATTCTGCCCTCTCTAGAATTATTTTACAAGTAAAAATCAATAATATTTAAATTTGAAACTAGAATAGTGGCAAAAGGCAAACATTCCAAGGTGCTGGTTGTTTGTTAATCACTTTCAACAAAAGGGAGAACTTGTCAGCAATTTTGAAAGCTCCAAGTTCTTTGTTTTGATTTTCAAAATGAAAATGAAAGTTTTATAGTACTTTTATTCTAGTACTTTTATGTATTTTTTTACATATTATAAATTATTTTGATAAAATATGCTGAAAATATAATAATTTTAGAAGAAAAATTAAGATTTTAGTAAAAATTATTTACTTGTACATGAACATAAATTGTAATATTTAAACAGCATTAAACTGTTGCACATGTGTTATATAAAATAATTGATTTATGAACATAAATTGTGAAAAAAAATCAAAGACATGTACAAAAATTTTTAATAGGTCACAAATGTTTTTTTATGTTTTCTGCTATAGAATATTTTTATAATTATAAATAGAAACATATTTTTGAAAAAACTTTTGTTTACTTTCATAATCTGATAAATTATTATTATTTTCTTTAGAAAGTAAACTAAAATGCATATAATATTAAAAGACAAATATATTTTTACTGTTGATTTTGTAATTGACCAATTAAAAGTTTAGAGCTTTAACTCACTTGACCAACCACATTTTTTGATAGCACAAAGGTAAATTCATATTAATATTAATATAAAAATGAAAAATATTACTATGAAATATGTTGTCTAAAACATATACTTTATCCAAGTTCATAAAAATTTAGTTTTAATTGCTATAAGTAAGATATAATTGACATTCAAATATGATTTTTATTTATTGATCATCAAAAATGGAAAGTATAATCCATTATAGTGATTTTACATATATTTAAATAAATATTACAATGTAATATAAATACCTTTATAACAGGATATATATATATATATATATATATATATATATATATATATATATATATATATATATATATATATATATATATATATATATATATATATATATATATAAGATTATGTTTATTGTAATTAATATAATTGGTTTCATATATTTCCATTCTATTAGGTTATTTAATAATTGATATAGCTTAAAACTTTATTATTTTAACATAATGTATTTTATATCTGTATATTAAATAATTAAAATACAAGACAAAGGTATAATTTCTTTATTAATTGCATTATATTCTTTTGCTCTTTGATCTAATTGTTTCTCTGTATGTTCATAATAAAATACACTGCAAATTTCTCAATAAATTTTATATAGAATTCCTTTTGACCATGCTATGGTCATAATTTATAATTTTTAGTATTGTATGATACAATTTAAAATATTTTTTTTTTTCATTTTTATTATTGTCACAGCTTCTAATATTATTTATAATAGAATTAGTATTAATTTGTAAATTAGGTGGCTTCTAAATAATAAATATATATATTTAAATAATAATGGGGTTACAACCATAATTGGTGTATAATTCAATATATATTTTCTTTGGAAAAATAGCAATATTTTATGTGTATTATCATTTTTACATTAAATTTTTTAATAATTGTGATGTTATTAATATACCTTTTAACTTGAAATGCATCATAAGAAATAAATAAAAGCTCTAAAGACTCATTAATTTTAATTTGTTCATGCTTCTGCAAACATTGTTATATTATATTGACATTCATTAATTAATATGCTTTTAAATGGATTATTTGTTAAGAAAGATATATGAATTGTTTTTTTAAAAAAGAACAGGTTATACATTTTTTTTATTTATTGACTTACTTTAAATGCATGTGTTTGTATATGGAACCTAAATATATAAACTAAAGAACAAAAATAGATTACCCTAAAAAACGATTTAAATATATTTCTAATTATGTTTTACCTGTTTTTATTCGCAATCTTATAGTATGTATGATTGATTTCATTATATGTTAAGAGCAATAGATCTTAAGTATATTTTGATATCAATTGATAGTATTATAATTTCTGTATTTTTAGTAATAATTTCACTTTTATGATTATAAAAAATACGAGACAGATTAGACTTAATTAGTTAAAACTTTTATAAATAATTTATAGTATTTATTTGTATGTATTTATGTAAGGTTAATATTATGTATCTTATTTATTGTGTCTAAAATAATTATTTATTAATCTAAGTTCATGGGAGCAAACATATGATATAGGTATTGAAGAGAGTCAATTATTAGGGAATAGAACTTGCATAAAATTTCAATGACTATTTAATGAATCTATGACATGCATCAACACCATATGGTTTAATCCTGTATACCTTTCCAGAGTTCTTTTCCTATACTCATATTATATTTACTAGTATTATTATTTCACCTATGCTTTATAATGAGTCAGCTATTATGTTAGTTGTTTACTATACTGAAGTAATTATTTCATTTTATGTTCTAATTCACTCTAGTAAGACTGCACATGTCTCCTAATTTGGCAGATTTATTGATGAGGGTAATTTTATGTCTTTTTTATTTGGAAAATAAATGTTAACACTTTTTTATAATATTATATGGTATTATTTTGTGCTGATGGTTTAATCCACATAATTATCATTACCATTTTTTATATTTTGTGTATTATTCTGTGCTGATGGTCTAACCTTCAGGATAATCATTTGCTATTTTTTGTATTTTATATATTCATTTCTGTGTTGGCTGTTAATCTATCAAACAGTTTGTAATTGTGCTTGACACTGATGGTTAAAAAAACATATGTAGGGTTATCATTGCTCTTTGTTGTATAAATGTATGCTTCAGCAGAGCCTTCATACCTTATGGTATTTATATTATTTACTTTATCTTCAGGTCAATCTTGCAATTCCAATGAATTATTTTTCTAATTTATTGTAGGTCAGTTATATGAAATTCCCAGTTTTATTGATGTTCAAATTCCCTTTTTGATTGATTATATTATTATGGCCAAGTCTCAAAGGTTTATGAAATGCCAATGTTTGATATTATTATTATAAATCTGAGGTGTAGGTACACTGGTTCTGATATTGACATATTGGAGAAGTTATTGACTACGTGTTTTAACCCATACTCTCTCTTATAAGGGGCTAAAATCAAATCCATTTGTGAGAAAGTCTTATATTGTGATTATTGGGAATTCATGTACACTATCCATGTATATAAACAAGTACATGTGATGGTCTTTTATTTTATTTATTTATTAATCTTATTCATAAATATTTGAAATACAGGCATTCTTTATATACCTCGAGCTTAATTGTGAATGTAGGGGATTTGAACTCAGACTTTCAAGTACCTTCCCACTGATGTGCATGATCACACACATGTAGAAAAGATAGACAGGTCCAGAGTGTAGTCACTACATCAGTTCATCCATTCTTCCATTCCATTCTCTTCCTTGCCCACTTCCTCAATTCCATATAACCCCTTCCATCTCGTATATCATCCAATAATGTCAATCTCTTCCATCCTTTCTTTTTATTTCCACTCACCATTCCTTCCAAAACATCTTTCATTAAACTATAATCTTTTCTTAGTATATGTCCAATCCAGTTTCTCTTTCTCTCTTTGATACTTTCAATCAATCTTCTTTCCTCATTAACTTTTTTCAAAACTTCTTCATTTGTTATTTTATTCACCCAACTGATTTTTTCCATTTTTATCCATGTCCACATCTCAAAAGCTTCCAGTCATTTCTTAATTCTATTACTCAATGTCTATGTCTCACAACCATACATTAATACACTCCACACATAACATTTAATTAATCTTTTCCTTAATTCTCTTTCCATAGGTCCACAAAATATCTTCGTTCTTTTTACAAATGTCACCTTTGCCAATGCTAATCTTCTTTTAACTTCATCTTCACTTCTTCCATCCTCACTCAACCAACAACCCAAATATGTAAATCCCTTCACCTGCTGCACCATGTCATCATGGATTCCAATTTGCAGTCTTTTTGCATCTCTCCCTATCCATAAACACTTAGTCTTTTCAATATTAATCTTCATTCCATATGCCATACATCCTTCTTCCAATTTATTCAACATATTCTGAAGATCCTTTTCTTCCTCAGCAATAAGAGCCATATCATCTGCAAATCTTATACACTTCATTACTCTCCCTCCAACATTTGCTCCTCCACAGTCCAAATAATTATTTATCATGTCTTCTAAATAAATATTAAACAAAACAGGTGACATACTACATCCTTGCCTAACTCCACTTTCTATATTCACTTCATCAGTCTCATTACATCCAAATCTAACTCTTATTCTTTGCCCATTATACATATTCCATATCAATCGTCTTTCTTTCCAGAATACTCCTTTATCTCTTAAGATAGACATCAGTTTATTCCAGCTTACTCTATCAAATGCCTTTTCTAAATCTACAAAACATATACCAATTCCTTTATCTCTTTCAATATATCTTTCTGCAATTGTCCTAACAATACCAATAGCATCTATTGTGCTTTTCCCTTTCCGAAAACCAAACTGTTCTTCAGCAATATAATAGTCAACCTTCCCATAAATCCTTTGAGTTAAAATCCTCAATAACACCTTAGAAACATGAGACAATACACTTATTGTCCTATACTCTTCACATTTAACAGCTTTCTTCTTTTTAGCAATTGGAATCACTATAGTTCTTAAAAAATTTTCAGGCCAAACTCCACTATTATATATCAAATTGCAAAGTCTAACTATTTCCTTCATAGTAAATTCTCCCATTTCTCTCAAAAATTATATAGGTACTGCATCAAATACAATAGCCTCACTATTCTTCATTTGTGTGATTGCCTTTCTTACTTCATCTGGCAGTATGTCCATACCTCTATCATCCATTGCAACATCTTCATTTTCAAGTTCATAACTAATTAAATTATTTCCTCTACTAAACAGATACCGAATATATTCTTCCCATATTTTTAATATATCATTACTATCGGTTAACCTTCTTCCATTATTATCCGCAATCTCACTTGCTACCCATGTCTTTTTCTCCCAAGAAATATTTTGTATTCTATCAAATGCTAGATCATATCTTTTCATCTGTTGAAACCTTTCTATCTCTTTACATTCTTGCTCCAACCACTTTTCTTTTGCTAAATCTGTTTCTCTTCTTAATTCATTATTAAATTTCCTATATTCCTTTTGCCCTTCCTCAGTATTTACATTCTTCCACCATCTCCACACTTCCATCTTTTCCAACATACCTTCAGTTATCCAAGGTCTTTTAGCTTTTCTCGCATGAATAATACCTATTTCATTTTTTGCTATTTTCAAGAATCCCTCTTTAATTCTATTCCAACACTCATCAGCGCTATTAATATAGTTCCCATCTTGAACAATTATTTTAAATTCAATTTCACATATTAAACCAAATTTTCCTTTTTCCATTTGTCTCAATTTATCAAAGTACCATCTTGTGTATCTTTTCCCTCTTTTAATTCTTTTTAAACTTAACTTTAATATATATATATATATATATATAATCAGTGCTTAGTTTATATTGAAGCGGTCATATATATATATGCTTGGTGCATATATTTTGCTATTAAGTTGAAAATATTAAAAAAAAATATGCATAAATTAAATTCTAATTTTATGATTATTTAGGGAAAGGTGTCAAACCATGTACAATCAGATAAAAATCAAAGGCATTTGGAATTTAATTTAAAAATGCAATTAGTACATTTCAAAATTAATTGCATTAATATTCTTTTACGTAATAAAGAAAATATTTTTCTTTAAATTTAATTAATTAATTAATTTGGAAAAATCTGAATATATATATATATATGACAAAAAAAGAAATGGTTAATATTACTGTAAACTTCAGACAGAAGTCATTTCTTGTAGAGATTAGTTACTGTAAATTTCTGTAAGTGTTTTATTTGTAAAGTTTTTAAATGGTTAAATTGCATCACACTATAAGTGAGTAGATCGCTGCAATTTCTCTGCCCAGCTCAGATGTGCTGAGTATGGAGTTTTCCTCCTATTATTGAATGCTAGGCCGATCAAGTCCTTGCCTACATTTGGACCATCCATGTTGCTGACAAGCTATACCATCGCCATCAAAAGGGAAGCCCCCACAGTATATAATTTTTCTGAGTGACCAGCCAGCCAATTCTACTGTATGTCAAAATTCTTGGTAAAAGTCGGGTAAAAGAATAATTTATTGTACTTATAAAATTTAAAAGATACAAGCTTCTCTCATATTTTCTTCCTTTGCTTTAAATAATTATATAATAATCATTCTGAAAAAAAAAATATTATCCTATTATTTAGATTTTATATTGCCTTATTTAAATATTTTCTTTTTGTGTTATAACGCATGCTTGATTAATAGTACATATTAAGGAAAATCTACTTTGGTAAAACTCGATCATTTTTAAACTTGCTAGACTTATTGTTTAAGAATCAGACTGAGATAAATTTAGTAAAATATTTCAGTTATTCAAATAAGCGTCATTATCTAAAGAAAAATGATTCTGATTTTTTCTTCTTTTTCATATGTCATAGCACCGGCGGGACGCAAACCAACAACCGTCTAAAAACAACTACTAGCTTGCAAGGCGACTGCGATGACCTCTCGGCTACCAACACTTGACTAATTTTTTTTTTATTAGTATTTGAAAGTTGCTAATTAAAATCTCTTTAAAATCGATTCTTTCAAAATGACATTTAGTCATTTATAACTTTAAAATTTAGAAATTAATATCGAGTGTTAAAATGTTATAAGCAAACTTTATTATTTTTTAAAAGAAAGTTGTTTGCATACTGTGTATGTTGGATTTATAAACATCTTTCAGTTATAAAAATAAATTTAATGTTCGAAGTTAAAAGTTAAAACTTTGTTTTATTTTAACAAATATATATGTATACTATATATGATAGGATAGTTTAATTCTTTAAGACTTATAACGCAATATAATATATTATCATCGTAGGTTATCGTATCAACAATTCTGTATATCTGTCAAGCGTTGGTGGTCGAGAGGTCACAGATAGCTGCTTTGCAAACAGTTGTCCCGGGTTAGTGGGTTCGCTTCCCGACTGATGCTACGACACATGAGAAAAAAAATTCTGTATATCTGTAAGACCTAAGGGCAGATCTCTAATTAAGCAAGGATTAATTTCTTTACAACATGTATTACATATCCTAACTGCTTAGTTCTTGATTTAGCCTATAGAATAGATATCCGCATATGATAAACTTATGGCATTACTATTTATGTTTTAAGGCCAAATATGTGTTATTTTATATATATTTAGCATTACTGGGTTGACTAATTTCATGATTATTTTTTATTGAGTTTCTTCAGTTGACGTATATCCCTGTTTCGTAATATAGAATAACTGGGTCCCCTTTTTGAATATGATCCACACAAATGCGGAAATATTCCTTTCTATTTCAGATCTAGTGAACTATCGTTTTTGTATCACCAATTGAGCAGTGGATCGTTCATGCCTCTTGGTAAAATTTATTAATTATTATAGGAATACGCTTATTCCTTCCTACCAGTTATACATTTATTTTTTAGAGATTTGGGTATGAACTCGTGGATGCTAGCATATTCCAATCTATCTAGTCATTGGACTTATTTATTACTTTAGCAACTCAGTACTGTCTTCCTTATCCCTTGTGTATATTAATGCTTGATATTACATCTTTTATTGGTCATGATCATGAGAGTTATGCCTTTATCTACTTAACTATATTTTCTAGAGTTAAATTTACCTTATTTTAATTATTATATTGTACTTGCTTAAGGGATATCTGCCCCAAAGATCAAATGTGTTCACCATCCGAGGTCCCTTATTTATAGATCCACTATACTTTGAAACTTTTACTTTTGTAATCACCAATTAATATAATTCCAAGATCTTATAAGTCTAGCAACCTAATTAAGCTGTAGTCACTTCTTTTGTTTATTAGTTTGTAACTTTAATTACTAATAAAGTATTTGTATTTGATTTATACATTTCATTGGGTGTCTTATTTTCCACAGGAAAGTCATATAATTACTAAACTAATTTTAAGAGTATTTATTTCTCCCTGATCACTGAGCTTAAAAAAATGAGGTAGTATGTCCGTTGGAGCAAGTTGTGGTGGTTTAAGTAACCCTGGTGGTGATTTTGCTGTTATCAGCTCATCTTGACCATTACAATATTAAGATAGAAAATCTTCTACTCCAACATCCAACTCTTCAGTCATCCATACCATTGAAAATCTTATAATGTAAAGCCCTAATCCCCTTTTGATGCCAATATTATTGCCATTCCCATGTTGACCTCAAGTCACTCTGATCCCTCATGTATAGAATCTTATCCATTTAAATACCTAGAAGAGGGATGAGCAGGATGCACATTTAATGTATAAATATTTAAAATACAGACATCCTTAATATATCTGGAGCTTAATTGTAAATGTAATGAACTTAAACTCAGACTTTCAAGCACCCTTCAATTATCTACACTGTCTCATATCACCAATACACATGATCACATACATGTAGAAAAGACATGTGATCACAAACCTGATTATGGAAATAATATTGTCATCAGCATGGGATTTGGTCTTTCTATCATCAGATTTTCAATGGTATGTATGGCTGAGGAGTTCTAGAAGATTGAGGCATGTAACTGAGCACTGATTATATATATATATATATATATATATATATATATATAATCAGTGCTCAGTTACATATATATATATATATATATGTGTGTGTGTGTGTGTGTGTGTGTGTGTGTGTGTGAGAGAGAGGAGAGAGAGAGAGAGAGAGAGAGAGAGAGAGAGAGAGAGAGAGAGATGATAATCTGGAACAAATGATGAGTGCTGGTTCAGCACAAAAATGTATATTGGTGATTATTTATCTTTTATATATGTGTGCGATCATCTGTATCAGTGGGTATGAAATAGTGTGGATAGTTGAAGGTTTCTGGAAAGTCTGAGGTCAAGCACCCTACATTTTTGATGTAATTCATGTACATTACACAGGTACAGAAACAAATATATGTTATATTTTTTTGTTTTATTTATTGTTTATTTAATTCTATAAATATTGCATTAATCAATTATATATCTAATATTGATGAAGTTGTAAATAAATGATAATTTTATAATCTAACCTAACTATGCTGTTGTTGTTTGTGACACATAGAACCAGAAAATCCCCATATTAAATAGACACATACTAGAACACATATTGTCACAAATAAAAGTGTACAAGGTTTACTGAAAATATAAGGCAATATCTTAATGCTTTTGTTCCTTGGATAATTAGTGATGCATGGGATATAATATAATCCCATTTACCTCATACATCACATCCACTTTGCTTTGTTAATTCTGGAATATAATCCAAAATTTGTTACTTCTGTTGGTGTTTATGATATTAGTATTATCAGAGTGGGTTCTAGCTCTAGCGTTCATCAGTGACATACTAGGATAATCAAGCATTAGGTTTAAAATACCAGATCAATCCCAGCACTTTATCTAATGGATAACTATTAGGTAAAATATCTGAAAATGTCAGACACCCTTATGTCTTCAAATTTAGATAACTAACTTAAATAGTCATATGGGACTATACTAAGTTCAGATACAGCATATATTTATCGCTTTAACAATATAAATTCACCAAAACTTTAATTCCAAGAAAATCAAGCCATTTATCATGTCACTTGATTTAATATGCTTGTATTACAAATGTTATATAATGAGCATGCTAATATGTCTTAACAAGCTTTTCAAAACATCCTTATCCTCAGACCAGTTTCAAGCTCTGGTTTTCATCAGTGATGTACTTGGTTATTCAAGCATTAGATCTAAAATACCAGGTCAAACTCATCACTAGCTATAATTTAAATAGTGATATAGAACTAGTTCAATCCCACATGTTTATTGATCCCATATGGCTATTTAAGTTAGATAGCTGGATTTGAAGATATATGGGTGTCAGAAAATTTCATATTTTCAACTTAATATTTAAACTTTAGAAAAAGTGTAGGTCTTGATCATGTCTTTTAAATTTAATGCTTGGATATTCTAGTACCTCACTGATGAAAGCCAGAGCTAAAAATTGTTCCGAGAATAGTAATGTTCTGAAAAACTATTGACCTGATTATTGTATAACATTTGTAATACAAGCTTATTAAATTAAGTCATGTGATATATGACTTTGACTGAAATTGTATATATTGGCAACTGAAAAATTATTGATATGTTTGGCTTGATATTATTTATTAATTCCAGTTATAAATTTCTATGGTTTCATTTTATAATGATTTTCTCTCTTCATGTAAAATGTATTGTTTTTATTGATAGAAATATTAATATAATTTTAGCTTAAGTATTGATCTATATCCATTTATATACCCAAGTATGACAGCTATGATTTCCTACATTTAAATTTATATTTTACAGAATAGAAATTATTATTTCAATTTAAAATCTTATTTTTTTCTATTAAGAAAGAAGTAGAATCATTTTATATATGTATATTTTTCTTTTATATTTCATTAACTATATTTTTATATGAAATATAGAAAGACAATATATCTTGAACTCTCCTATTTTGGAGTGGCTATAAATTACTTTTTTATTCAATTTAGTAATGAGTTTAAGTTTGAAACTGGATGACATAGTCCTCAAACTAGGATCCATTATTGTTTCAGATGAATCCTTGGTGTGAACCCTAGTTTGGAGTTGTGTACTGGATTTGCAACATTTTGGATTGCAACAATTCAGTCATTTGCTGTTGCTTAGATAGAACAGATGGGTCAATATATGATTATTTGCATGGAAGTTTGTAAACTGACTAAAAGTAACAGCTATTCCATTATTAGTAACTATAATCAAAGAAAGACCAAGAATTGTAATTATTTTCTTCAAAGTGCAAATTTAATTTTAAATGTTGAAATTGGGTTCCATAATTACTTTTAACCATTTAGAGTGTCAACAATAATGAGAAATTATTTGCCCTTCTATATTTTAGAATGGATTAACTCTTTTGTATGTCGCATGATAGAGAAACACCTTTTGGCCAATTTGACCCTGGTGAATTTTTTTGTAAGTATTATATGTTAAAATATATTTAAAATGATATATTTTATTATAATAAATTTTTTGCCCTAAAATTTCTGTGAAAAAGCATGAAATTCAAAATTCCCACTTTAACAATGGACATAAGCACCACCTTATCATGTTTGGCCATTGTCTGTTGCCAAGGCTGTAAAATATTTGATGTTTTACAACATTGTAGATTCCAATAATGCAAAAATGTGTTTATTTGCAAATTTATTACAGTTTTAGATAATGTTTAAAATAATATGCACTATATTTATTATTTATCAAGAAATATAAATTATTAATAACTTATATTGATTTGAAATACTTTATTTTCAAAAATATAATGTTATATTAGCAGCTAACATGGATGTGGCCTAATACAAAGAAGAAAATTTTAGCTCTGATGTAAACAAGTTACTTTATTTGCAAGTAAAGAAAATATCACAATTTTACAATAAATATTCAAAAAATGTAAACTTTTGAAGCACAATTTGGTAGATATAAGAGAAATAAATAATTGTTTGTTGTAGATTTTAAAAATAAACAGAAATAAATATTTCATTGATTTTGTAAATTGAAAATAATCTTTCTAGAAACAATGACATGTAAAGTCTTTGTTTTTTTTTTTGCAATCTAATTTTTTTAATATTTACTGAAACAAAATATGAACATTTAAAATTTATTTCAGTAGTAAACAAAAATATATATCGAATGAAGTTATATTTATTATTTTCTGATATGTAATAATCATTTTATCATATATTTTATGTTGACGTGTAAGACAAAAAAAACTGTCGGAAAATCCAATGAGATGGTTAAATGATTTTTTCCAGGAATCAGCTGGTTATGGCCATGGATTGTCACTTGTTTCATAGAAGTAGTTTTATTAATTTTGTATTTCTAATAACCTTCAGACATAAGTGATAGCTATAAGTTTTGTTCTTGCTATTATGAAGTGGTCATCAATGGAATAAATTTAAAAGGTTTGTGGCCTTATATGAAGAATCAATTACTCAATAAGATGCCTTCATTCTCCATTAATAGCTCATGACTTTTCATCCAAAGCTTTTTGTATTTGCTTTTTAATTTTTAAATTGATTGCATTTGTTAATGGCGTCTCTCTGCATTCAATTTGTGTGTTTTTTTTTTTTTTTTGCTTTTATCTGGTAAGCTTAATAACTTCGTCATCAACATATGGGATTTGTTTCCATTTATCATAATGCAGATTAAAGATATATGTAATCAATAAGTTAAATAATATTAGCATCTTAAGAAAGAAAAGCTGGGATATCTCAACATTAAATGTTTCTCTTTGTAAAATAAGTATTTATACTTGTTGGAGAACACTTCAATACCTGTCATCAATAGTTAGGTCTCTTTGCATATTTACATTTTTTTGCTCTAGTTAACATATGAGAAATGAAGTCAATATATGTGTTACTATCATTTCTGTTAACACCCAAGACTTTTCCAATGCTGAAACGTGTAGCATAGGACCTTAGAATCAATCATTTAATTTGAATTATAATGGGTTATTCTATTTGCATGATATGCTAACACCTTACCAAGAGCTTGAATTTCTTATATTTTTATAGCTAACTCCATGCTTGTATTTAGAAATTGATATAGTGATTCAGCAGCATTTTGTTGAATAAATAAATGTCTGGGGTTCCCTTTTATTTATGGATTTTGGTAATGTCAAAATATCTGCTTTTTTCCTCTTAATAGGGAAAAAAAACTTACATTGCAATTTTGAATCGAATAAATTATATTTTCTTAGCTCCAAATTCACAACTCATAATGATCAATAATATAGTTTTCAAATGTTCAGACTACTATAGATGTTTAATATTGCTCCTAAGAAGAGTTTGCATTAAAATATTTGTGGAAAAATATAAAAATATACAGTTATAAAAGTATAAAAATGAAAAAAATAAAATAACCCTTTTTAATTGGATGCAATCGATTTCTTTCTTATTAATAAATTATTATCATGAAATATTTTACTATTATTTCCATAATTTATAATATTCATTTTATAAAGTAGCAAAATAATCATTTGAAAAAAGTTGCCAATAAATTTATAAACATTTCATCACAAGTGGTATGAGATAATGCTAAATCAGAAATGGGAAACATTAAATAAAAAACTATCTGAGATAAATTCAATTTGATTTATGCAAAATAGATACATACATAGTTAGATACTGAGAGGGATAATGTTTTCAATTTTTTTTAAAAAAAAAATGATATTAGGGCATTTGAATATTGATGGTAATATACTATCCTTTTTGTAACTAGTGTGGTATAATTAGGGTTTATTTTTTAATTCCTATATCTACGAATTTATGTCAAAGCTTTCTGATGGGTTCAGTTGTTTCTTCCTTTTAGCTACTAATCTGAAAACATTAAAGTTTGGAATAAACCCTAAAATTTCAGTCACTTCTCATAAGGATAAGATCGGACACAAAATTTACCATGAGGCAATTGATTATTATTTTTAGAATCCCATGCTTCAGAGACTTCATTATCTACTCATAGTTAAATATAGGCATGTTGGAGGAATATGTTTCCAAATACTCTATCTTCACATAAAGGAGAAAGTCTATTTAATTGGTACAGAAGGTGATAATTCTCTGGCTATATAAGAAAGTTTCTATTTAATTGATGAGATTGTAGTTGTTAAAGATAACTTTTAGTATAATTTGTGTGATAATCCCAATTCATATTACTCTGATATTTTAAATAATGGTCACTTTTGCAGTAGTTTGATAACTTCCTTGGATTATAGTCTATTGAATTCCTTCAAAACATTAATTTTTAAAACAAAAAGGTATTGACCAATAGTAATAGATGATTGATTTAACATATTTATTTATAAATAATTAAATGATCGTTCCTTAATTTTGACCTAAACCATATAAAATTAGAATATTATATTAGAAAAGTGTAATATTTCACAGCTTTATTAGCCCATTAAAATTATTATGATCTCTTGCAAAAACATATAATGGCAATTGTCATCATTAAAAACCATTATCAATACTCTGTAGGATGAAAGTCTCTCCAAGTTCAATCCATTTTCTGTGAACTTTAGCTTCTCTTCTCCACAACATCCCTACACACTTTTTTATTCCATCTATCCATCTCACATACTGTCTATTTCTGAGTCTTTTACAATCTCTTTGAATCTAGTTTAAGATTTCAATTGTCCATCTATTATCATTTTTCTATCAATATGTCCTGCCCAACTCCATTTTAGTCTTTTTGTAAATGATATCAGTGACAGCTGTTTGTTCTTTCACTCATATATTGCATTTTCAATCTCTTCTTGTTACTCTCAACATGCATTTCTCTATACTTCTTTCAGTGGTCTGAAGTCTCTGTATTGCTCTTTTATTAAGTTTCCCTGTCTTAGATCCATAACTTCCTTTTCAAACACATATACCTATTTTCTTTTAATATCATGTTATTTCTAGCAAAAGCACTCCAACCAACTTTAATTCTATGATTAATTTTATACACCATGTTTCCATCTGTATTAATAATATGAACAAGGTATTTGTAGCTTCTAATTTCTTCTAACTCATCATAATCAATCTTTATTTTCATATTTTCATTTTCATATTTTTTGCAATTCTATACATTCATATTTTATTTGATCATTGACCCAAGCCTCCTATAGGAATAAATCTATTTGTCCCCCATAGACATAGATTAATTTTGGGATGGGTTTCAGAATGATATTGTGTTCAATAATTATTTTTACTCAACATTTGCTTTTGCTAATAGAGATGGCTAATCTAAAATCAATCTCCATTACTATGAAAGTACCATTAATTATAGTTAATTTGTTGGATTGTATTTTATTCAGCAAACATTTAGATTTATTTTTTTGTGATTGATTGATTTTTGTAATGAATTGGTGATGATTAGTTTTTTTTTAAAAGCTGGAAATCCATATTGTTCATTCAACACACTACATTTATATTTTGTGAGTTGATTGACAGTTTTACTCATTAGATAAATCATTGTCATTGTTCTGTCTCTTTTTTGTAAGGCAGATTATAACTGTATGACCTATACATCAATTAACATTAATGTATGTACATTGACTAGATAAATAATATTTTGTGACAGTTACAATTGTGTGCCCTTTTCAATAGCTTAATGTTTATTTGTCTGAAATAATTATTGCACCTTCCATTGGCCTTTGAATTTGTCTTGTGAGGGTATTTTATTTCTGCACATGCATTCAGCACTGGTTCAAACTGTCTGTTTAAACATTTTTTCACTTAAATTTAAGATGAATACTACTATATTTGATTAAATATCAAGTTCTCTCAGTAGTCTGATTCTTAATGCATGATACTTTATGCCACATGAACAAGTCTGTCAGTCCATTTTGAATAATATTACAAAATTGCAGGCAAATGCCATTCTTCGTCATTCAACTGTACTGTTAACTGTCTTTTAATTAGTAGCCAATTGTGTAAATTGAATTTATATATATGCACTATCAGAGGCTTTATCATAAAACATGTGTTTGGGAGACTTCTGACTTTATCAATCATTAGTAAAGGTGTAACAGTTATGCCTATGATGTGAGAACCTGGTATCTAGCTGGTCTAAAGAGAATCATGGCCATGAACTACCCCTAATTCTGTTTTAATTTTTTTAGCATTCATATAAAAATTAAGTGTCCAAATATTCTGCCCAGGATTCTGAACAAGTTTTATCAAATTCTTCAGAAGCCATTATTAAAATATCTCCAAAACAATGTCTTGAAGATTATGTTATAATTTTAATTTATCAGTGTTTAACCACTTGCCACAGACACAGTGTTATCCAGAATTATCTTATATGCATTACTTGTTAATCATTATGTATAATGAAGGCACGATAAATGTCATATTTTAAATATTTTCCTCTCAAAGTTAATAGTATACATGAATGCCATCTAATAATTATGGAGTGCTTCCATAACACATTCTTAGATCTAGCAAATATATGAAAACTGCTTTCTTTTAAATTTCTCACTTCAACTTAGGTTTCTAAATAGTTATAATTTTATGGGAATAAGCTAAATTTCTGCTGATTTTCTCAGAAAAAGACAAAAGACAGAAAACTAAGTAAAATGTGCAAATACACCTACTGTTTTCATTGGTATAATTGTTTACATATTCTTTCTAATAATAGTCATTTATTGTTCACATAATCCAAATGACAAATTCATTTTAAGGATGATCAGTATTTGCTCACAACCGTAAGGAAGTGACCGTTTTCTTGTTATATGTATTGTCTAATACTAATTGTGTATGTGTGGGTGTAATTTACTATAATATCACTTACTATTTAATGATTGTTTACATAGTTTTTTTTTATAAATATCCGGGATATGATTACAATTTTATCTGGATGTTCATATTTAACCCAGGATTTTATTTGTTTTTTTAAAAAAGAATTCACCAACTCACACTGACCTGTATTATAATCTACATATAAAGTAATTATAGTAGTGGCATTGAATTAATTTGCAAAAGTGACTACAAATATTCTGACATTTACGATTATTGCAATACATCTTAGATAAGTCTTGCTCAATTATCTATGATAATGTTTCCATATTAAAGATGTTACAAAACATATAATGATGTCGATACTAATGTTGAGCATGGAGAGTTGAAAACCTTTATAATAAAATAGACATGCAAAATTAGTATCAACAATATTTCTTTGATAATTCATCAATTAATTTAAATGTTGAACTTGACTAAATTTAGAAATATTCTTGAAATTACAATATTTAGCAACAGTAATTCATACATTATAATATGGATAAAATGAATTTTATTATAAAATAATGTATTCAAAGATTATTGTAATGTATTAGTGCCTATGTTTTAATATCCTAAGAATAGTCAATATATATATATATATTGTAAATTATTGAGAGCATGGTGAATAGATAATAATATAGATGTGATGTGATGTGATGTACTGTGACTTCTCCTTAAACGGAGTCAGGAATCTCTCAGCAACTATGCCTATAGAAACCTGTTAGCCACTTTACCTTCCTTTTCCATTGCCCACCCTAAGTTTTCACATAATCTACTCAATTCCATTTCCACAACATAATCTTTGTCAACTCAATGACCTTCATATCTAAATCCCCTTATTTTTTTCCAAACCCAGCATAAAAACCAATAACTCACTTTCTGTATAATCAAGGCTTATAAATATACATGAGCTACCTCTAGTGGGCATATGCCACTACAGTAATAAAAGCCCCAAATAATCATCAATTATGACAATTGCAAACCAATAGATCACAGTGAAAAAGTTTCCATATGTTTTTAAAATATAACTCTTATAATCTTTTCATATGTTACAAACGGATTAGGTTACTTTCAAATCTTTTTTTTCTTTTACACATTTAAAACACAAAGAAATTTTATAATTATCATGATTATTTTTCCAAAATGATCAGATTTAAGGTATAGTTCTTTATTAAGTTAACACATGTCTTCTTGTATACCACATAAGTCTTTCTTAGTGGTTTAATCTCAAACATAGCAATTCTTTCTCAAATAAATTATAAATAAATATCGGATGTTTTTTTATGATGATTTATCTCATAATAAATAAATTTTGTTCTTTTTATTATTTAAAACAAACATGAATGTAATCCTAGTAACAAATAATGGAAACAAAATATAATCTTGCCCTTAAGATGATAGTTTAATAAATCAAACAATTATTAAACTTAGAATTAAAATTAAGCATGAAGAAACTCTTAAATTTAAAATAATTATAAGACACTATTATGACATTTCTGATATCATGTGTAGAAAAGGAATTTTGTTGCTAACCAAATATCACACCAATAGGTTTTCTCTGAATCGTATATTAAAATAAAATACAGTAATCTTAGAATCTTAACTTATAGTAAATAAAATAAAATGACTCTTATAGATTTATCAAAAAAAATGAAATTGATTAAAGTGATCTTATACCAGTTGTCTAAAATGGTTATATCATTTTTTATTTAATAAAATAATCTTCTTTGATGTTATCTTGACATCAGTAATATGATTTTAAAAGAAGTGATTTTCATATCATATTCCTTTATATTCCTGTCCTCTCAATGCATAAAATAAACAAATATGATTGTGTAATGATATTATCAGATTTCTGGAAGATGCAGATACTAAAGAAAAAGATAAATTTGCATGAAGAATTAAAATATTTACTGACATTTATAACATGTAGTAGGCAGATATCATGTTATTTTATAACTTTATAACTTAGAAAATTACTAAATACCCCCTGCCAAAATAAAAATAATATATATATATATTACAATTTAGAATAATAGTAAAGATATACAATAATTAACATATTCTACTATTGCTTTCAAAATTCAGTAAGTTCTCATATTTATTACAATATTTTACTATTATAGGATACCGAGATGAAAATATTAACTATATTAAGTAAAATCTAATCTTACCAGTCTTTGATTAGTGGTGAATACTGACAAAGATGTATACTATTTTATGTAGCCACATATACACTTATAAATTTAATATCAAATATTTCATTGAATTTAAAACACATGGATATGCTAGTTTGGCACATCTAAAAAGCATACACATCAAAATCATTTTAATTAACATACAGAACAACTTAAGGTATGGGTGACATTCCATAGTATCTTCAAAACATCAAATGCCAGGATAAAGACATGGTTATGCATGACACGTGGCTTTAAATAAGATGTCACTAAATAGCCACATTAAGAGGTAGACAAGCAAAGGTACAAATAAGATGATAACATGAACTCAAAAAGCACTGACCCATGAGAGCAATAATGAGCTAGGACTTTGTCTCTAGTCAAGAAATATGGGAATGAACCATGAGAAGAAAAGTGTTTATGAAAATATAGTGTTACATGCTTAGTATCCTAGAAATAGAACAAATGTCACTGCATAATACAGTAAAATTTAAGAGAGAGACAAATACTATCTCTTAAAAAAACAATAAATAAGTGATGTGTAAAACTGGTAAAACAACAAATATAGCAGAAATATAAATAAATATAAAATTGTGGCATAATAATGAAACAATAAAAATATAAGTTTCTGAACTCTTCCAGCATTTATACACATTAAAAATAACGTCAAAAATAGACAAGTATGATGCATTTTAAAATATTATTCTAGCAATATTTTGAGCACTTATCATGAAAATACTGTAAAAGCACACATACAAATTATACAGAAATACAATAACATAAATAAATGGCATGTAAAATAAATAAATATTAAAACTAATGTTTACACTTATAACCATAAAATAAAGATTCCTTAATTGGATATTATTATCATTATATGAGATAATGTCAATAAAGATAATTTCAATAATAGTATTCTTGAATATTTTGGAGGCATTTCTGGGATATCCAGATAATACAAAAAATAACACATGGCAATAAATAAATAAGAGATATGTAAAGACTTGAAGTTTCTACACAAATAAAAAGATGTCCATAGTGAATGGATTACTGTAGAATAAATATGTTGAATAACAAATAATATAAAGATGACATAACTCATAATAGTGTATATAATGACAATACAATGAATATTGTACATTTTAAGTAGTACATCAGATAAATGAAATTAGCATTTTTTTTTAAAAAAAAAAACAGTTCATCATCGGCTGATGACTATAAAAAAAAACAAAATTATTTTGAAATGGAGCAAAGTAAGATAAGTGTAATTTAAATTCATATTTCTGGAGATTATATAGAGCATAGTAATAAACTAAAATGAACTTGAAGGGCAAAAATATTTGAAAACTTGAAGCCAATATATTGAAAATACATTCTTTTTTTTAAAATTAGAATACAATAATATGGATATAAATACGTTAATTATTTTATATAGTGTGATGCTTATAAAGTATAATATTTAAACAGCATTAAACTGTTGCACATGCACTTTGGATTTTAACTATAAAATGAATTTGTACTACATATCCACTAATAAAATTAATTTCCTGCATAAATAAGCAATAATAAATGAATTTTATATCTTCATTAAAATGGAGCATTTTATAAATAATCAAGCATACCGAATAAATTTCAGACTTTTATTAGTAGTATGCTGATTAATATGCATAAAGTCAATTTTGAGTTTTTATTTTCCTTTGAAACATAATTTTAATTCAAATAAACATATATTATATTATATAATTCCTTAACACGAGTGGAATTAAATAGTACAACTGCATAATATAGTCTTTTCCATCAATACATTATTGTATAGCATATAAATACAATAATTTTAAAAATGGAGCATTTATTCACATTTATCTATGACAAGACAAACTTTTCATTTCTTTACAGTAATTTCAAGATTACTATTTTGAAAACGAGCATCCACGAAACATATAAGTAAATAATTTCTTAATGATTATTATTAAATATTCACTCGTTAAAACGAGCATTCATTTTGTTCATCACCTGAACATCTCCACAATTTTACTTAAATAGTTCAAATGACATATAAAATGAAATGATACCCAAAGAGAATGCACTTAAAAATTATAGGATTTTCAATATTATTTAAATATTATTATTTCATAAAGTTCTGTTCATTTGTGGTATCAATTCAATTTGTTCTAGGCTATTATGGGGGGGGGGATGTAGCAATTAGTCTCAGGAAGATGCACACACCTACCAGACTAAGTGGTCTTGGGCTGCACTCTCTGAAAGTGTTTCCACTCCAGTGGAACTTCAACATATTTCGAGACTGAATCATATTATCCCTCAAAAATTTTATTTAGTTGATGTTAATCCCACAGATTCCCAAACTCCAACAATGAATTTCTGGTTGGCTGAGTAATTATTTGAAATTTTAAAAAATGAACCTAATTCCTAATCCGTCTAAATCACAAAAAGTTCAATACTGGGAGGCTTATTATCTCATTAATGAAGCAATAGTGCTAATTAATTCAAGTCTTAACATGACAACTTTTAATCTGTTGAAAAATTTTAGAAATACTTTGAATTCCTGATAAAAATAAATTTAAATGCACTACCCACTTGTAGTTTTTTAACAAGAAAACGTGGATTTACTTCAATTTATAGCCTATGTGGGTTATGTCGCAGAGATAAAAACACGATTGAATACATTTTGGGTGTATGCAGTTATTTGCAAGTCTGTAGAACATTTATCAGCTTAATTTATAAACATAAAGGCTCATTGATACCTGCATTGATACAAGGAATTAAAGTGAGAGTTTTTGACAATATTAGAAGTGCCACATTTTTAATATATAGTTTATAGCTAACTCGATGTGATATTCTCTTCATTCCAATTGTACAGATCCTCTGAAGATTCTAATTAGGAAAATCAGAACGATAAAAGAGACAATCGAATATCATCACAAGCTTTATTTAATAGCACATGGGATCGAATTGACATTTAAAGATCAGGTTGAATATTATCAATTACCTTTCTTTAGAAAAGATATATATATATAAAATTGAACTTTTATTCTACCTTTTTTATTTAATAGTGAATACTTGGCATAATCTGCCTATTGAACTTATTGATTTTATCATGCAATACTATGTACTTTTTTTTATTTTTTTTTTCTGGATTAATAAAATTTGTTTGTGTTTTTTTTTTTTTGATAAAAAAAAAGTTAAAATCTATTTAATATTAGAGTAAAATTGCTTAAAAGTTATTGCATATAATTTAGACATTATACAATTTAAAGTGAAGTTGAATACAATAAATAAATAAAAAATAACAATGTTTTTACAATGCAAAATATATATCTTTGATTAAATTACATTGTTGTGATAAATTTTCAAGACAATAGTTTACTTCTTGAAATATATGCTGTCGACATTACTTTAATGCAATGTTGCAGAAGTTGAAATTCAGTTTTAAAAAGAAGTTCAAGAGATCTTCACTGCGTAGCAATACATACCTTAATTAACTAATAAATAAAATTAGTTAGAAAAAATTACAACTTGGAAAGTAACTTGATAGGTGATCCAATAGGTATATGTATTGATTTAAAAAAATTAGAATTTTATAGAATAAGTCTGTTGTGCCCCCAACTAAGACTGAGCAACCAGCGAACACATACATAATAAAGAACTCAACAGAATAACTAATATTTGAAGCAATAGTAATTTATATAAAAATTTGGAAGAAAATAAATAACTACTCTACTGATCTTTAATGCGAGTATGTAGTTTGAAATAGATAGAACTTAAGACTGCAGTTAATTATTTGGTAGCAATTATCATTTACACAATTAAAGATAATCTATTAATCACTTTACCTTAACTACCACCTATAGGCCTTAATATATGATCCTCAACAAGCTTCTTGAGGCATCCAAAATAATAAAAAGACTAAGCAGTCTGTTTAGAACACTAATCAGCTTAGTGAACTTCAGAAGCAAAGATCATGGGAAAAATCATTTGATGATGATCTACTGCTCTTTGGCTTGTGAATGCACTACTAATTGCAGCAGCCACAAAAACAATTAGTCATTCTTCACTAGCTTTTTATATCATCTTATTTATTTCTCTTATTTTTTCTGGAGTAAATTCTTACAATTTAATTAGTTTGAATTATTAGTTTGTTATTATTCCTTATATTTAATTACACAATTCATTGCTTTCTTAGGAATTTATTTTCAGATCTACAAAGTTTTATAATGAATTCAAATTTATGAATTCATTTCCTTTTATGGTGATTTACAAACTTGATTTTATTAATCAATATATATATATATATATTTATGACAATAGATGGTGTTCTACCAAAAACACAGTCGAGCGTGTTTGTTTACATAAATGTCAGAGCAAGAATTCACAATATTTAACTTAATTTCCACCTTCAGATCATGATTTCAAGCTATTTGCTATCATCAGTGAAGAACAGGAATGAGAAACTAGATCTAAACACAAACTCTGAGAGTTTATGAAACAGTTTCTATTCAGCTTGCAAGCGTAAATCTTTTAGACACATAATGTCTTCAAACTCAGCATAGCAAACCAGATAGCTATATGGGTCTGATATCAGTTCAGCATTACCGCATAGTAGAATCCTCTGCAATATATATCATTGCAAGAAAGACCTCAAAGGTACATTTATGAAAAACAAAAACACAAGTTAAAACTTGCTAACGCTTGTATTTATGACAATAGATGGTGTTCTACCAAAAACACTGTCAAGCATGTTTGTTTACATAAACATCAGAACAAGCATTCAGTATCTCTAACTTAATTTCCACATTCAGATCATGTTTTCAAGCTATTTGCTATCATCAGTGAATGACAGGAGTGAGAAATTATATCTAAACACAAACTCTGAGCGTTTATGAAACAGTTTCTATTCACCTTGCAAGCGTAAATCTTTTAAACATGTAATGTCTTCAAACTCAGCATAGCAATCCAGATAGCTATATGGGTCTGATATCAGTTCAGCATCACCACCTCGTAGAAGCCTCTGCAATATATATCTTTGCAAGAAAGACCTCAAAGGGATATTTATGAAAAACAAAAACACAAGTTAAAACTTGCTAATGCTGGTATTTATGACAATAGATGGCATTCTACCAAAAACACCTTCCTTCACGGATGATAGCAAATAGCTTGAAATCATGATTTGAAGGTGGAAATTAAGTTAGAGATAGTGAATGCTTGCTCTGACATTTATGTAAACAAACACGCTTGACGGTGTTTTTGGTAGAATGCTATCTATTGTCATAAATACAAGTGTTAGCAAGTTTTAACTTGTGTTTTTGTTTTTCATAAATGTACCTTTGAGGTCTTTTTTGCAATGATATATATTGCAGAGGCTTCTACTATGTGGTGATGCTGAACTGATATCAGAACCATATAGATAGTTGGCTTGCTATGCTGAGTTTGAAGACATTACATGTCTAAAAGATTCACGTTTGCAAGCTGAATAGAAACTGTTTCATAAACTCTCGGAGTTTGTGTTTAGATCTAGTTTCTCATTCCTGTCCTTTACTGACGATAGCAAATAGCTTAAAATCATGATCTGAAGGTGGAAATTAAGTTAGAGATAGTGAATGCTTGCTCTGACATTTATGTAAACAAACACGCTTGATGGTGTATTTGGTAAAACACCATCCATTGTCATAAATACAAGTGTTAGCAAGTTTGAACTTGTTTTTGTTTTTCATATATATATTGTACCACTAATGAACAGTGCTACATGGAAAATTGCCATTCATGATTATTAAAATAAAATCTTATCTTTAAATAACAAAAAAAAATTGAAATTAAAACTTTAATCACTGCAGAGTATGTTATCAAGAAATGATTGCATTAAAAATATTTCATTTGAAAAAAAAATCTATAAAAGTTTAAAACGTTTTCTTTATAGGAGTATAGATCACCAGAAAGGCAAATGCCATTTATTAGTACAAGTTTTACAAGTTTGTAATAATAATAATAATAATAATAATAATAATAATAATAATAATAATAATAATAATAATAATAATAATAATAATAATAATAATAATAATAATAATAATAATAATAATAATAATAATAATAATAATAATAATAATAATAATAATAATAATAATAATAATAATAATAATAATAATAATAATAATAATAATAATAATAATAATAATAATAATAATAATAATAATAATAATAATAATAATAATAATAATAATAATAATAATAATAATAATAATAATAAATTTGTGGGAAAATTAAATGGTCATTCATAAAGTCTTTACAAATCAATTAAAGAGTAATTTTGAGGGAGGGAGTATTTAACTTAGCAAAAATTAAACTACAAAAACCAAAAAAAAATCTAAAAACTAAACATCCCTCTTTTCATTTATTTAAAAGAAAATAAGAAAGTATGTGTGTTGATTTTTAAATACATAAAAAAGAAAAATATATGTCTGTGTAAATAAAATATGAAAGTAAATTTAAAAATAAAGGAAAGCTTATAATTAAACTTAAAAAATTCACTCAAAGATCACTACTCTGATAAATAAAAAATGGGAATTAGTAAAAGATCACTAGTCTGATAAATAAAGAATGGGAATTAGTAATTACAATTTGCTACAAACATAACAATGGGGATAATTAAAAACTATGTTCTCCAAGAACTGGTTAATATACAATGGAAAATAATTAATAAAATTTAATTGATTCCGGAATTTTAATTAAAAAAAAAAGATAACAATGATGTGATGACATATAAATAGGACCAAAAGCTCAATGCACTCAGTTATATAATAGTTTTCATTCTTTTATTGCAAACTCTTATATTTTCAACTTTTTATTGTATTAAAATCATGCCATTCTCAGCAGTCATTTGATCATGTGGCCAGATTCCAGCCTTAGTCTGACAGAACATCAGCAATCCAAATTTTGGAAGTTATGCCTGTATAAAAATTTGAACCCCCAAAAATTATGTATCTGCCTTTAAATACACTATAAAAAGCCATGACTAAAACCATCAAACAAACAAAATCCAATCGGTTGCTAATCTACATTCAGCAGCAGAAAGGAAGATGCCACCCATCTCAGAAAAACTTTCATTATCCTAGGTAACATAAATTCTTCTTCCAATTCATAGACTAGCATTAAATCTGGGAACTATAAGTAGCAGTATCTATCTTTGAGTGTCCCTTGATATTCAGCATAGATGAACTATTGTATGTGCTTGGATATTCACTTTTCATTGAGTTAGAAAATGTTTGCAAAGCTTTCCTAAATAATTATTACTTATAATCACAAATATGTGTGTAGTTATATGTATGTTAATTATATGACATTATTATTGTATAACTTTAGTAAGAATATTTGTGTATAGTATGTATACCATTTTATTATTATTTGCTTATTGAAAAGATGGGTGTAGAATAATTTTAAATTTCTAATAATAAATTTATTTAAAGTTTAAGAATAAATAGTGTCTGTTAATTTAGGTTATACCACTAATAAACAATTTTCTTGGATGTCAATTGAATAATTAATGATTTATTTATGTTGTATTATTACTTTTTCTTTATGACTGAGCTAGTTTGAGATTTATCATGCACTGAATTAGTAGCTGTCATCCAGAGTACATTAGTTACTTTTTGTAATTAATTCATGCCTGAAGTTCACTACATAACAAATAAAGTATTTTGAATGACAAGGTTTGAATTTAGCAGGTGAGAACTTTTGTAACCTGGAAATATGGCTGTAGGTTTTATCTTGTGTAATCTCAGCCTGGCTACAGTTACCCTTTGGGTATTATGCTTCTCTGCCTGAGGAATTGGGTGCTGTAATATTTAAATTGCAGCTTGAAAAGATCAAATTTATAATAAGTTTATATTGTCATTTTTTTCTATAAAAAAGGCAACAATTTGTTTATAATGTTTTCACAATAGTGTTTTATTAATGAGTAGGTTTTATGTTTGTAATGTAGTTATTTTGTTAAAGAGTAAACAAAAAAATTATTCAAGATTTTTTTTTAATTAGATATGTCTCCCACCCAGTTTTATATATATATATATATATATTGTACCGCCAAGGAACAGTGGTAATTTTTATTTAAAAATTAAGATAAAAAAATTATAAGTGGCTTAATTTAAATATTTTTTTTAAAACAAAAAAAATAAAAAGTACAGCATCATAATTTTCTTTTAGAACAACATTTCTTAGTAGGAAGGGGGAGAAATGTATATGATAGAACTAAAGAAAGGTTAAAATATTTGCTCTCTCTATTTTTAAAGGAAAGAGATTTTATAAAGTAAAAACTAAATAAATATGTAAGATTTAGAATAAAATTAGTCTAAAAATTTGTTTGCAAAAAAAAAAAAAAACTTTTGTTGTTAATTAATTTATAAGATTTTGATTAAATCAATAATATTAATTTAAAAAAAAAACTGTAAAACTATCTTATCAAAATACTTAGATGAATCTGAGAAAGAGGTTAAGATAACCAAAAATGTAAAATTAATTAAAAGACATTTCAAGTTAATATCTAAATTAAAAATAATGATAAGAGATTGAAACAATAGGAGAGAAAATGTATATAAAGCCACATTCTTTATTGTTCTATAGTCTGGTTTGTAATATAGTATAGCTTGTGATATAGTCTAGCTTGTGATATACAGTCAGTGATGCAATTTTCTAGATCATTCATCAGTTCAGACAGAACACAGAATCCAAGCAAACAGAGATTCAGATATTCAGACCACAGTAGTAAACCAGTCAATTACTGCTGCAGTCAACATTAATGGAGAAGCCACATAAGATATGAATAAGTCTGACAGGACCTAGAGAAAATGCTGGAAACTGATGTCATAATCATAAAATAAATGCTACCACTATTCTCTCTCTCTCCCATTGCTGAGTCACATAATGGAAACAAGCCATGAAGCCATCAATGGAAAACCAGAAAGCCAACTGCTTCGAAAATACACATAAATAAAAACCTAGGTAAAGATATTTTATCACTGTCTATAGACACCTTATATTTAAATGAATGAACTTTAATTAACAAAGGACTATCATAATTTAGCCTGAGTAATTACTTATATTTTTATATGTAAATTTCGATATTAATGTGTTATATTATATATGCATGTGATAAAATAAATATTAATGTTTGTCTTAATTGTTATTTTGTCTCTTTTCTCTTTCTCTCTTGTCATGGCATCACCTGTCAATTATTGTATAAGTTACTTTATGTGTTAAGTAAATATGCTGGACCCTGAGACAGAGTATGAACTAGTCATGGAATATTTCAAGCACTGCATTATGGGCCTACCATCCAGGCATATTAGTTACTTTGTGTAATTATCTAGTGCTTGAGGTTTGCCTCTAAAGAAATAAAATGCTTTGGATGGTAGGGGTTTGATTTTTGCAGTTCAACAGTTTTTATTAAATGAACCTAGTTCAATATATATATATATATATATATATATATATATATATATATATATATATATATATATATATATATATATATATATATATATATATATATATATATATATATATATATATATATATATATATGTATATATGTCCATTTGTCTGAATGTTTGTGATGATGGCATATTATTATATGTGATAGTTGGACTATTTCCATCATCTATGTGTGAATGTTGAATGTATAGAAAATTTTAAACTCTATTTAAACTTTCTAAATACAAACAACTGTAAGTAATAACACACAAATAAACAACACATCACAGGATACTTAGGACTTCTTTATTATTTCCATTGTGTGTTTCTTCATGTGTCTTGGATCCTGGCACTGCATATGAGCTTTGTTAGTAAAATAAACATGTGTGAGCTTGTCTAATAATAAAGTATCCTATTGTTTAATTATAAATTAATGTTATTGCAAAGATATGTGCATGCATTTGAAACTGTAGAGTATATATAAAATTCTATTATAGCAATATATCAATTATTTTCATTAACTAAAAATTAATTTGTGGAGGTTTTTTATTTGTGTGTTATTAATAACAGTTGCTTGTATTTGGAAAGTTTAAATAAAGTTGAAATTTTTTTTTATACATTTAACATTCACTCACAGATGATGAAAATAGTCCAACATATCACATCTAATATATGCATTCATAATTTGTTTAAACTACCTTTAATTGCAAAACATTTCTTTTCAACAATTTATTATTTAAAATTAAAGTTTAAACATTTTTAAATATTTTACAAAGTTATGTGAGTGAAATTGATTGATACGATTGACAACTGAATTCCATTTCAGATAACATAACAAACAGAAAGGTCAGAATAATACTGGTAGATGTTAGAAAGTTCTAAAATTAACTGCAATTAAGATAATTTTAAAATTTTTCTAGAGTTAATCTAGATATTAGTCAAAATAAAAATTTAATCAAATGTTATATCATATTTTCAAATCCATTATTTAACACATTATTTAGTCAAAGGATTACAGTAATAAAAAAGTGCATACTTTAAATAGATCAAAGATTCACATAGTGTACTAAAATAAAAATATATTATTTTAATTAAATAATGAGAATATTTATTGGAATATTCTTTTATAAGATAGAACAAGACTTCTTTATTGTATCTTTTTTAAAAATTGATACATTTTAACTTTCCAACAAGAAAATATATAAATAATAAATTTCCAAGCATGTACACTCACATCTAACTACTGGTTTAAAATAATTAACTTTTTAATTAGCCAAAATTTAATTTTTTCTAACTAAAACTATATTACAATGCTAGTAAGCTAGCATTTATCACTATACTTTAATGAAACTGTAAAATAGATTGCTTATACTTTTAAAATAAATAATATTTTTTTATTTGAAACTAGCCTTAATATTTTAGGACCTTCTTTTCAGATAATTTTATTACATTTTAATTTAATAAAAAGATATAACAGCTAAGCTAAGATTATTATAGCTTTGCTACTTTAACAGGTTAAAGTCACTTATGTCTTAAACCAATAACAACTATGTAATTATAATAACACAAGAGTTTCATTTTAAGTTTAAATGTGATAAAATTACACTTATAACACTGTTTTGAAGTTGTTATTTTCTTATAGTATACATTATGAAATGAATAATAAGTACAGATGCATTTTATTTACTATTTAACAATAAAATTTAATCACTAGAAAAACTACTTATTTATTTTTTTAAAAAATAAAATACCATCTCAATACCATCATAAGTCTTGGCTTTTATTTCTACCACAAAATATGAAGATCATCATCAATAAATACCAAAAAAATGAGCATGAGTATAATGATCATGCTTATGAAGCATGTGAGATCAACACTGTAAATATGTAAAAGTGATAAGAATTACACAAAATCAATAAGCACTCTTTATCAGGATGATCAACAATAAAAATAAATCAACAGTCAATACTGTGACTGGATTAGAAATGGGTCTACTATAGACCATGTTAATTATTTACTTCTTGCCAGCTTAGGTAGATTTAAACATTAATTTGGATGCACACATTTAAGTGCTAATCCATCGGAATATATAACAAAAAATAATGTTGGAATATTAAAAGATTTTGATCATCATCAATGCTCTGGCCACTTACTATCTTTAATGTATTAGTCAACAATAAATTTAATTTTTAATAAATACTATTCTAAATAAAATGTAGTGCATGAACTTTAAAGGATATCATCTGGCCACTAACAGTAAGTATAAATCCCTTTTACATAATAGACTATTATGTATGAATCTAGCTCAGGAACAAAAGTCATATAACTGTTATTGTGAACAATATATAATACAAACATAATATTCTAAAACTATTTAATTTAGGATTGAATAAATTCACTGGAATAAATTTACAATGAAATATCAATTTATTAATGACAATAAAAATGAAATTAAAATTGCAGAATATGGTTATATATATTAAATAAGCCTTATGATTTTGATTAATATCAAAAAATCCACTATGGATACAAAACTGGGTAAAGATTTACTTTTTTTAAACATTATCAATATTGTGTTTAGAAAATGTTCTCAAATTATAATTATAATTATTTAGAAGCTAGCTGATTTAAATGCAATGTTATTAAGTATTAAAGTAAATTTTCATAACTATAAATACTATTAGATCAGTAAAGTATTTCAGAATTCAGTGAACTATTGATTCAAATTCAGTTTTATTCAATTATCAATCAAATAGCTGTCATAGGTATACATCACTGATTAAGGCAATTATGTATGATTTCACAGCTTATTACAGGGTGCTTTGGAATCATGGTTAGATTTGTTGATGTGTGAGGAAATGATCTCATTTGCTTTATTTCATTTTAAATATAATCTGAGTAAATTACATTTTAGTAAAGGTTGTTAGTATTTTATGATAGTGTAGTTGACAATTGAACAAATTGTATGAGAAATATTGTTTTTGCCTAGTGTGATCGATAACTGAGCTAGATAATTTTACACATATTCTAACAGAGTTACTATTTGTTTATACATGTTTTTGCTCTATGATAAAGAATATAAATCTTAAGGGAATTTTTTATGTAAAATGTTGACTAAATAAATTTAGAGAGATAATGAGAAAGAAAATCCATTATTATGTTGACAAAACAGCTATCCAATGCTAGGCTATGATGATTACGTACACATGGCAATTATTACAAAATGCCAAATTAATATTAGGGTTGTTATAAAATGACATTCCAAGTTTAGGCTGTGGTAGACGTCTCAATTCTGTGACAAAGCAAAGTTTTTTTTATGTTATCATCCCATATTATAATCAATATTCCATTATAAAATGATGATAAATGATCTGGCTATGTTTTATTCACCTTAGATTTATCATCTCTTTAACATCACCATTTTTATCAAGTTATAATGTATGTATATATTATTGAGAAATAAGTGTTTTGAAGTGATTGCTTGCTATATTATTAATTCTTGCGAAATATAATCTCCATAAAAAGAATTAATGATTTTACTTTAAAATGGTGTCTTTTTTTTTGATAAAAAATTCTATATTGAATTTTCGAAATAAATCAATTTTCTGTGCAACATTACAAAGAACATTTTTGGCAATGAATAATTTTCAGAAGTTTTAACGATAAATTGCTGAAAAAAACTTTTTTCCTGTTAGATTGTTGATGATCGTTATTATTAAATATTTTGCATTTTTGTTTATAATATCGTCATTATTATTATTTACAACCATTGTCCATCCATTGCAATATAAATATTTTTCAAATTTAATCTAGTTTTACTTACATCCATATTGTCGTTTATTTGTATCAGACTAAATTTTTGTTTTATTTTATCAATCCATCTTTTAGGTATATTGACAATCTATTATCATCTTTTCAAGTAATACATTCATCCCAGTTAATTGTTTAATGATATCAATAATACTTCGTTTTTCTTTCACCCAAATATATCTGTTAAATGGTGTAAGATCTAAATAAATTCCAACATAAATTAATAGATAAATGGAAGATAATTTTGTAATATTAATTACAACTAATGATGATCTTGTAGATTATAATTATTTAAAAATCACTAGTAGCAGTTCCTTTAAAAAATCCAAGTAAAGAGAAAAATGTTGAGAAAAATAAAAAAGATGTTATTAGTAGATACTATATTATTATATTTATAAATAATATTAGACTTGCATATAGTAGCTTCAGCTGTTTATTTATTTAAATGTTGTTACATTGGAAATTGTTGATTATCAGTGTTTTGTTTCTACATAAACACACACGCACTATATATTTTAGTGTAAAATATAAATCTTGATAGAACTGATTTAAAAATGTCTCTGTCTTCTTCTAGGTGACTTGATTGTCTTGGCTTGCTATTTTGTATCTACTTGATACATGAATTTAAAGTAATTTAATGATGAGAATATGTAATATCTTACCTTTCTTATTGCATGTATGTATTAAAATTACTCTTTTCCATCCACTGATTTAAATCAGATGTGTTTAACTTGTAAGAAATCAACAACATATATCATGTGTAGTAAATTGTGATTAATAATAATAATAATCCTTATTTATTTAAAATAATTCTGGAAATTATCTTTCATTTAAATCAAAAGCCATTTATTCAATTAATTTTCAATTATTAGATCAACTATGATAAACACATTTGCATTTCAGTGTGACTGAGCATTCATTTTTTATTATTTGAAAAAAGAAAGAGAGTAAAGATAACATGTAAGTAAAACATGTAGTGAACATTTTAAAAATTAGTAACAAAATGAATAAGGCCCAAATTCTCATATTAATCAAATTTAATGATTGGTGATATTGTAACAACAACATGACCGGCTGAAGTTAAATAATCTGTTCAAGTTTTGATAATTTTCTCAAATATCTATATTTAAAATATGTCGAACGATTAACCTTGAAAGTGGCGATAATAGCAAAAAGGTCAGTGTATTTGTAATACTGTCTATTGCATGCAAACTAGTAAAATTAAACAAAATATTTTAATCTCATTGCTTATTCAGATAACTATATTATACGTGCATCATAAAGTGTTATACTGATTTAATTTATAAATCTTACATTCATTATTTAAACATATTATTATAGTATGCATATGTGGAATGAAACACTATTTTATGTCTTTGTGTATCAATGGCTGAATAATAAAAAATTGATTATCCCATTTGAATGTATATTACCAATAATGTACCTATTATTTAATTCGTTTATTATTTGAAATAATGATAATAGCTGTAGAATAGCTAATTAAAAGAAAACTATTTTCTGACTTCCAGCGCCAGTGTTAGATTATTAGATTATTATTTGCTCCGATTATTATTCCTAGTTTTTGATGTGGATAGACAAATTAATATAATCTAAATATTATAAATTTGAAACAATGCTTGACATAGGATGTAGAATTTAATGATTTAGTAATAGATTTGAACCTATCAAAGAAAGCAGTTGAGTTATTAGCCTCCAAGTTTCAAGAAAAGAATGTACTTCACCAGTCAGCTAAAGTATCCGATTTCAGGAAGCGTGTACAAATTTTTGTGGACTTTTTTTTTAAGATCTGAAGATGATGGAGGAGCGTTATCAGGGGTGATGTGATAGAAATATGATGGCAGACTACTGCTGGAGCATCATATTGTTCTCAACAAGTACACAAATGCAAGAGCTAAAAACAAATTTTTGCCTGAATAGAATTTAAATAAGCTTTGTGTAAATTTTATGAAATTGTAGACAAATTCTGATGCAATCATATCTTTTATTGGATTTACTACATTATATAAATTCATTATATTTTCACAAAGATGATGCCCAAGAAAACATTCTACTTCATTATGTTAAACTAAATGTGAAAAATTTTACAATAAGATGAAAACCTAAAATATTGAATTGCAAAAAAAAAAAACAAAACTGTAGCTTGCAGAGAAAAAACTCATGTCAGATTTGAGATCAGCACACTCGTATTAAGTAACAACAACTGTTTTTGTGGATGCAACAAAAATTTTGTTCCCCAATGTTATCGATTGAGATATTTTGGTTAAAAAGCAGAATTATCATACATTATTGAATTTTCATTTTCTATATACATATACAGTCAAATATCAGCCTTTCACGCTAATTGTGCATATGCTTTACGAGTGTTAATAATAAATGAATACTTTATCACCAATACAAGATGTAGTATTTATGCAGGAATAAAATGAATCCTCTTATTCATACGACTCAAATGGTTATATATGAGCAAATCTGAAGTACTGGCAAGTAAAGCATGAGGATGGAACCATCACTTTAAATTACTATATATGATGTCTGAATGAATGACGTCAGTGAAATTATCTAGAATTTACTAAACGTCATTCCAACTGAAACTTAATAATATGTAAATAAACATTTATTTTATATAGCGTATATAAACAATTGTATTACAGTCAAATATCAGCCTTTCACGCTTTGCGAGTGTTAATAATAAATGAATACTTTCTCACTAATACAATATATAGTATTTATGCAGGAATAAAAGGAATCCTCTTATTCATACGACTCAAACGCTTATATATGAGCAATAGTAAATAAACAAAAAAATAAAACAACTCTTAATTCACTGCAGAACTAAAAATACAAAAAAAAAATAGCAGGTAATAAAAATCGGTAAACTGCAAAAAAATGATTTTTGATTGTATATATATATGTTTGTGTGTGTTCGCTTGTTTTATAGCGGAGGCGGTGGAATAAATTATTTTCACAAACTGAATATTCAATCATTACTTTTCTTAACACATTTAGTGTTTTAGATATATTCGATTATATTTACTAAAATAGCCATTTGAAAAACGCTTATTTTTAAATTTGAGTTTGTTATGTTATCATTTGAGAAAGGAAGAGACTCTAAAATTAATTTCCGGCTGGAAGAAAGTGACATTCAAGATGTTATAATCTTTTCAATATTATTGTTACAAATTTTGAAAAAGTAAATTTCTTCGTTAGAAATAGTTTCTTTTATGATTGCTTAAACTTACAGATGTTAGATAGAAAAATAACTTTAATATTAAAATCAAATTCGCTTAAATTATGCTTTAACCAAAATAACGTGCGAATGTATGTAATTTTAAAGTATATATATTTTTATAAGCAAAAATTTTATCCGGTGTTAAATAAATACGTATGTTCGTACATGCATAGTCAAATCTATAAATTTGTTAAATATGTCTATTAATTCAACTTAAAATTTTAATAATTATTAGTACTTTAATTAATACTATTTACAATCTGGTTTTAATATTTACTAATTGCATGAATAAAAATAGTAGATTGAAAGATAGATAGACAGATAGTCATACGTATATAATTCGATCGAAAGAAAAATAGATATTTGTCAGAACGATTTTAGTGAACAATGTTTCTTTTTTTTAAAAAAAAATCGATCCTTATTTGTATTTCACAAATACAGTCTACTGTTTGTAATAATAACCAGATTAATATATAATAATGTTATTACTAAATTGAGTGCACTGCATATGGACAATTATACTCCTTTGAATTTTTACAATTAAAACTAGATGACAGATGTAAACCAACACTGAGTTAATTAATTATAAGTTATATGAATCGAGGGAAGACATATAGATAGATAGATAGATAGATAGATAGATAGATAGATAGATAGATAGATAGATAGATAGATAGATAGATAGATAGATAGATAGATAGATAGATAGATAGACAGACAGACAGACAGACAGACAGACAGACAGACAGACAGACAGATAGATAGATAGATAGATAGATAGATAGATAGATAGATAGATAGATAGATAGATAGATAGATAGATGGATGGATAGATAGATAGATGGATGGATATATATATATATATAAACAGATAAACTGATAGATAGATAGATAGATAGATAGATAGATAGATAGATAGATAGATAGATAGATAGATAGATAGATAGATAGATAGATAGATAGATAGATAGATAGTAAAATGTTTTATTATTTTTTATAAAGAATAATTGTTTTATTTAAATAGTGTAACATTATAATTTTACATTGTTGGCAATATTAATTATGGTGATTAATATTTTATTATAAATTATAAATTGCTAAAAATAATAACGAGTATTTTCTAAATTTACTTTTCACAGAGATTTGTAAAGTCATATGTCATCAGTGATATTTAGTTCTAGTTCATGTGTTTGAGAAAACTGATTACTAAAGAAACGTATAACTAGTGAAAGAGTAATTTAACCACATCAAAAATAGCTATGTTAAGAGTTTTATTTTTAGGACACATTTTATTCCAACAGGCAAAACTCTCTATATGTATTGCCACACAATGTAAGCCAGATTAATCAATGGATGCCAGAAGGCTTGTGAATAAAACCCTGATCTAGTGTCTACTCTGCCCACATCCCCAGACTAGTTTCTGGCTTTTGGCCTTTGTTCTGGTGATATTGGATAAGCCTTCTGGCATTCACAGATTGCTCTGGCTTGCTCTGAATGACAATACATATAGAGAGTTTTGCCTATCTTAATAACAGTTAAGAGCAAGCATAAGAAATGCTGTTCATGTAATGTTTATTTTATTCAAACTGTATCATTGAAAACAAATAATGAATTCTCAATTTAAAGTCGCTTTGAATCTTAATATATATATATATATATATATATATATATATATATATATAATTGTAAAGAATTTAATAATTTAAATGTAATAATAATTTATAATTAAGGAAGGCTGTTAAAACGCCACCGCTAGTATATATATATATTGAAATTTTTGATTGTGATCTATATTGGGATTGTGTAAGTGTTGACTGGTTT